>CABHPH010163113.1:0-57533 GCA_902168325.1 Peromyscus nudipes
TATCTGTATGTGGAATTTCTTAAAAGGCACAGATACATACAGTCTTGACTCAAATATATGTCATATTGCCATTTAGATAGGATGATAATATTTTGACTTTTTAACTTTTTAATAATAAATAGAACTTTGTTTGCTAGTATTTATTATAAGGACTATCCTAAAAGAGTCTTATTTATCTTATATAAATTGTTTTCTGAGGCAGGTAATTGATTGGTGGTGGGAGGGATCTTAGAATGTCTTATCATAAGTTGTATTTATACTTCCCATAGGGATTAGGAGCAGAAAGCAAGAACCTGTACCCTTTCCTGCTCCCAGTTATCCAGCTGAGTACAGATGTTTCCCAGCCTCCTCATGTCTATCTTCTGGAAGATGGTCTAGAATTATGGTAAGAGGAAAAACTCGATACTGTGGATTACCCTACTGCTGCCTTCTCTACTTGTGTTCCAATAGAGTAGAGGTCATGTAACAAGGCTTTGAATACTCAGCATTTAATAATAAGTACAAGAAGTTGTTATCCTCCAACTGTTTCCTTTTTTCCAGCTACTGCTCAGTGTAGGCTCATGATATTAAAGCGAATAGCTCTGTTGTTGAGAGAGAGCACTGGCTACTCTTCCATAGGACCTGGGTTTGGTTCCCAACACCCACATGGTAGTTCACAGCCATCTGTAACTCCAGTCCCGAGGGATCTGACACCCTTTTCTGTCATTCACAGCCACTGCATGCATTTGGTGCATAGTCAAAAATGCAGGCAAAACACTTACACACATAAAAAACAAACAAACAAATATTTTAAAAGAGAGAAATTTTAACAGGGACCATGCTTCATTTCATATTTGGAATTTGATCTGTAAGCTAGGCATCTTGGTAACTTTGACAAACAAAAAGTGATCTTAAAATTTTGAGTCTATGAAATAAGATGTCTTGGGGATATTGAGTTGTTTTCAACCTCTTACCCGCCTTGCCAGTGGGTGTCCAGATGCTGGAGCTCAGCCCCACACACTGCTGTAAACATTTGCTCTTTGCCTTTCTGCCCTACTTCTCCCTTTTGTCTTTCCTTGGTTTTGTTTGGAAATTAAGCACTTTCATTTGGGTTAGGGTTAGCTCAGTGGTAGCATGATTCTCTCCAATTTGCAAGGCCCTGAGAGCAATCCTCAGCATTATATAAACAGCAGTATAAAGATACAAAAATGAAATTCCAGAGTTTTGATTCTCAGAAATTGTTTTTGGTGCAAATTATTAAATTGTAAATAAATGCTCTGTATCAGAATATTGGATTAATGGCATTAAATGTAACTGGGTAGACTTTTACTGGTTGGAATGTATTCTTTATTGTCTTCTAGATTATTATTTGAGTAGTATCTAGAGCAGTAGTTCTCAACCTTCCTAATGATGTTACCTTTTATGGTGTGAACCCAAACCATAAAATTATTTTCATTGTTGCTTCTGTTATGAATTGTAGTATAAATATTTGTGTTTTCCAGTGGTCTTAGGTGACCCCTATGAAAGGGTCATTTGACCCCCGGGAGTCACAACCCACAGACGGGTTGAGACCTGATGATCTAGATGGTGGTTCTGAATCAGAAGGTTGTTGAAATCTGTAATTCATGGGTTTGTATTTGTATAAGGGTGGGTTGCTCCAGGTCAGACCTTGCAGAGTTTTTGGCACAGGGTAGGTATTGATGTGTCACATGTTGCAGATGTGCTGCAGCTGCTTCACGCCGTTTCAGTGTCAGAGCAGTCAGCCAGGATGGAATCAGACCAACGTCATTGTGGAAAATAGAATGTGGCTTGAATTTTCCCCACAACCTGTGAGGCCTGCCAATACCTGCTTCAGATTATAATTATAAATGAAAATATTAATCTTCCGTGTGTGGAACCCCCCCCCCCTCAGCTGAGGATCAAACCTAAGGCCTTGTGCTTGCTAGGCAAGCACTCTACCACTGAGCTAAATCCCCAACTTTGTTTGTGAACTTACAGATTGTGGATGCCATCAAATATTAGGAAAACTTAAAATAGTTTATAGCTTCAGAATTCTGGTATTGTAGACATTTTTGTTTCTGGTACTGAGGATTGAACCGAGGGCCTTGGACGTACTAGATTAAGATTTCTACTACTGAGATGTATCTGCAACTTTCTTCGGCTTTTACTTTTATGTTTTTGAGTTAAGGTTTCACTCTAGGAAAGTCTGCCTAGCTCAAGGTGGCCTTGAACTTGCAGTCCTCTTGCCTTAGTACCTGAGTACTTGCAGCCCTCTTGCCTTAGTACCTGAACACCCACCGTCCTCTTGCCTCAGTACCCAAGTACTTGTGGCCCTCTTGCCTCAGTACCCGAGTACTTGTGGTCCTCTTGCCTTAGTACCTGAGCACTTGCCGTCCTCTAGCATTAGTCCTCTCCTGAGTATCCGAGATCACAGCTTTCACCCCCAAGCTTGGCTCAGTATTACACACTTAACACTTTTGTTAAGTATGTGTGAGTTTTTGATGTGCAAGTTTTCAGTGGATTTTATAAACAATAATAAAATTGTGTGGTTCTTTTAATGACATGTTTCCTTGTCTCAAGTTATTTGTAAATAAAAAAATTATGGTAATTATTTTCTGGAGATATTGTCTAGGTAGCCCAGGCTGGCCTAGACTTGACTTTATAAAGTCCAAGTTGGCCTCTAATCACAGCAATTCTCTTGCTTTACCTCCTCAAGTGCTAGAATTAAAGGCATGAACCCCTATGTCCATGTTTTTCGAGACAGGGTTTCTCTGTGTAGGTGCATGTCCTGGAACTCGCTCTGTAGACCAGGCTGGCCTCAAACTCACAGAGATCCTCCTGGCTCTGCCTCCCAAGTGCTGGGATTAAAGGCGTTCGCCACTACCACCAAGCTCCCAAGTTTTTTTTTTTTTTTTTTAATGTATTAATTGTTAAGTTTTTCTGGGTAAAGAACAAGCAGAGGTTTTTCATATGCACTTTTCTTAATGGGCTTACACTCGCATTTGGAATCAGATAGATGCAAATGTCATTCCAAGTCCTACCACATTCAAGCATTCAAGTTTGATTGACATAAATCCATATCTGTTAGTCTTGGTTTCCTTATCTGTAATGTTGGAAAAATGATTTCTACCTTCTAGGATGGTTATGAGGGCTTAGCATTCATATGTAGCATCTAAAACCTGTGAATACAAGATTACCTAGGAAGTGAATTTGTCCATGAGGAATTGGGGTGGTAGCAACAGAATTAGATAGAATCAGTAGATGGGAGAATGAATGGAGGGAATCAGGTGCAGGCTGTGAGTGTTGAGAACTTTTGGGAGGCTTTACACTGTTGAGAGCCATATGGAGTATAATCTGGAATGGGGAATGCAAGGTCTAGAATGAGGGAAGCTGCTTGCTTTAGGAGTGGAACAATTGAAGGAGGCAGGCATGGTGGGCATCAGATAGTAAGTGAAAGGATTGAAATTTGACAGCAGCAGGTGTACTTCATTTTGACTGGCAAGTGAATGTGGATTTCCAAATCTTATCGTGTGTTCCATTTGATGCCTTGTATTTTCTCTGTAAAATATGCAGCATGGTCATCTAGCAGTTATGACCTAAAATAAGAGCTTGGTAAGATACAAGAAGCCTGGGAAGATGAAATTACAAAATCCCAATTCTTAAACAAGAATAGAAACATATATAGAGTATTTTCTAACAAAAATAACTTTAGATTTGTATCAGTATACAAAAGTCCATAGCAATGTAAAATATTTGAGATTAATAGTTACGTTTTAGTTTAAAGTGAATTTAATAATCTACACTTTTATCCTATCATTCCTCTATCTTTTTTTCTTTTCAGAAAGAGATCCCTGAATCTAACCTCCCTTGCTTAGTTTTCTCCCTTTCTATGACCAATAACAACTTGTAACCAACCCCCCTAAATGATGATAAATATCCATAATCCACCAAATGACCAAAAACAACCCACCCTACCTCTTTGGAATGTGGACGTTGTGTTCTTAAAATTACTTCTTGCTGTCTAGGGGACGACAGCATCTGTAGGGACCCTTAGAAAATTGAGATAGTGATCAAGTCCTGAGAGAACTAGCTGTAACGTTTGTCAGTCTCTGTGCAATGGGAACGTGCAGGGCTTATCTGAAGTCCTGGCTGGAGTAGTGCCTGAGGCTGGACCATCTCGGCTGTCAGCTCTGAAGCTGTTCTGATTGCACAATTTTTAGGAAACTCTTAACAGAGGCATTCTGAAAGGCTGGATCACCTGGACAACTTGTCTTTATTGTTGTCTGATCCTATTGTTCTGAAAACACAAACTTTTAAAGATAGCAAATATATATGTATTAACACAAGTGTGGAATGTGTAGTGTGCACAAGTCAGTTAAAGATGATCTTTTGTTTTATGTTAGAGCAGGTAAAAGGCAGCTGTTAACTTTATAAGTCTGTTTGGACTATGTAACCAAACCTCTATCCATGCCATATGAAAGGATGGCATGTAAAAATATGTCATGAGGACTTTGTAGCCAACAAGATTTATCTCATCCAGTCTCAGAGCTGTTCCCATAGTACATGGATCAGCATATATGTCACCTGTCCTGTAGTCTTTCTTAGTTTCTTTTTTTATGCCTCCAAGATTTTCAGGAGGTTTTCACCAATCAAATCTGATCTTCATTAATTTTGATGAGAAACATAACTTTTTGTTTCCTGTGGAAACAAAGACATAACCTCTCCTCCAACACATCATATTTTCTGACTACCATTTTGAAGTTAAGACATTCTTAAAATACATAGGTTGGTTTAGTTTAGCAGTTTCCATAACCCAGGGCCTCTCAGCAGCTATTCTTCTTTGTACATTAGCATTTAAAAAATTCAACGTCAACAAAGCGCCAAATAGGATCCAAACATAATGTAATTCCCATCTTTGCTTTGCATTGCTTTACTCTCTGTTTAAAGACTGTATTATTTTTACACTACTTATATTTTTTTCTATCACTGTACCCATTTTTACTGTATCTTTTTAAAGGTTTTCTCAGTCTGGACAGCTTTACTGCACACCTACAGTGTTCTCTGACTGCAAGACAAACCTTAAAAGACCACAAGGCTCTGGTGACTGGTCCTGCACCCCCCAACTCCCACCCCCCACCCCCACCCCACCCCTCCCCCGCGCACGCCTTGCTTCCCTGAGAGTCTAGCCCTCTCTAGCACACTTACTGCCCCAGCTCTAGGAAGCTGCTGTGACCATGATGTGGTAGGCATTTTTACCTAGCACGCTGGCTGCTCAAGGCTCATAGCGGGGCCTCTGAAAAGAGCTGTGCCTTTGTGTGCTGGGCCTACCTGAGAGACGGCTTTTTCAGGCCCTGTATGAATATTTGAGTCCCTCGTTGGACACCAGGATACCATATGTAGTCAGATTTTTCTTTGGGCCACCAGATCACAAATAGTGACATAGAAACTTCTTAATAACTATGAAAGTTCAGCCTATAGCTTAGGCTTATTCCCATCTAGCTCTTATAGCTTAAATTAAACCATATTAATATACATTCTATCATGTGGTGTTACCTTTCTTCTATCTTGCACCTCCCGTTTCCTCTCTGTGTCTCCTGCCTTCTCCCAGGTTCCTAGGTTCATCTCCTCTTTCTCTTTCTTTGCCTGGAAGTCCAGCCTATACTACCTGTCTAGCTATTGACCATTAAGCTTTTTATTAAACTAATCACAACAATGTATATTCACACAGTGTACAAATATCCCACAACATTAATGACCACTTGTAACATGAATCTTAAAAGGTCTTATTAATAAAAACAAACCCAGAACCAGGTATTGGGGTGAACGCTGAAAGATCAGAGAAACAGAACAAGCCACATCCAACCTCACCTTGCCAATTCCTCAGGTGATCTTGTTTCCTCAGACTGAAAGCCTCTGAATCCTCATCTGAATGGATCTCAGCTGAACTGCTGCTAAAAGCTAAAAGCTTAAAAAGGCTCTAGTTCCTGATCCTCTCACCTTATATTCCTTTCTGCCTCCTGCCATCACTTCCTGGGATTAAAGGTGTGTGCCACCATGCCTGGCTGTTTCCAGTGTGGTTTTGAACTCACAGAGATACAGACAGATCTCTGCCTCCAGAATGCTAGGATTAAAGGCGTGTGCTACCACTACCTAACCTCTGTGTTTAATATTGTGGGTGTTCTGTTCTCTGACCCCCAGATAAGTTTATTGGGGTGCACAATATATCAACCACAACCACTGATTTTTTTAGTTTTGTTATTATTATGGTGGTGGTGGTGGTGGTGGTAGTGTGTATGTGTGTGCATGTGCAGGTTTGGAAAACTTTCTTATTTTTAATGATCAGGAATTGTGTTTTGACATTGTTTGCCTTCTTTCTTCATCTGTATCACTTTACTCTGGAGTAAGTACCTGATCATTTTCCCCATTTTTGGATCGCTTGATTTGTACTGTGGAAGCTAGCACAGGAAGTGATGTGACAATCTGAGTGGTCTGTTTATGAAAGTAATGACAGAGTAGGGAGGAAAGAGCAAGCTTCTTATAGAAACTTAATCTGGACCCACTGACAGGGAGAGGTTTATTATTGCCCACCCCCCTTGCCGCCGCCCCCCATCGTTTCTGGTTTTAAGAGACAGGGTTTCTCTGTGTAATAGCCCTGGCTGTCCTGGAACTCACAGAGAACCACCTGCCTCTGCCTACTGAGTGCTGGGGTTAAAAGTGTGTGCCACCACTGTCCGGCTATTATGTGGTTTCTTTACTGTTAATTATTAGGACATTATAGTAATTTGTGATATCTGGTTAAGCAAAAATTGCTCCCTAACTCCCATACCATTATGTAAGTAAATTTTTATGGTTTCTTTTGTTGTTCTGTTTTTGTTAGTTCTTGGCCATTTGCATTCCAAATCATTTTATAGTTTGCATAGTTTCCAGGGTCCCTCTTTAATCGGGTTTTAAATGAAATTATGTTGATTCTGTTTAGCAGTTCGCTGAGAATTGACATCATTGTGGTATAGGACATTTATATCTGTTATTCTGATATCATCATCCCTTTACATATTAACTCTTCCTATTATAGAAAGGCAGTTGATCTTTCTATATAGATATATTTAGCAATGTTGCTGAACTCTCCGTAATTTGAAATATTTGTTTATAAATTAGTTTATTTCCTTTGTAAAGTCATGTTTTTGTGTGAATAGACGTTAATGTTTTGTTACTCCTTTATCTTTTATTAAGTCACTTCTTATATGAGAGACATTTTGTGATAATTACTGTTGTCATTGTGACAGAACCTGGAATCACTAAGGAGATAATCCTGCAAGCACACCTGTGAAGGATTATCTAAAGTAAAGTTAGCCTCTGAGAATGTGTCTTAGAGGTTATCTTGATTAGGTTAATTGTCCCTGGATGAGCCACCTTAACTGTGGGTGGAGCTGTGCGTGGGGCTCCGCATTGTATAACGTGGAGAAGAGGGAGCTGAGCACTAGCATTAATGGATGTCTGCTTCCTGGCTGTGAATGTGATGTGGTCGCCTGTTTCATGCTCCTGCTGCCTTGACATCCCTGTAGTGATGATGTTCTAAACCCTTGAACTGAATCAGCATGAGCCCTTTCTCTCTGAAGTTGCTTACATCAAGGTATTTTATCACAGGAACAAGAAAAAAAACTAAGGCACCTTCCATATGTGCACTGAATAAAGGAGGAGGTAGAGAACGTAATGCAAGGTGTTTACATCAGCACAAATGTATTGCTATGAAACTTTGGTAGGTAATTAGAAGGTTTAAGAAATGATTTGATTTTTACTTATGTTAGCTTTATTCCGTAACAAGTACCAAGGGTACCTTGTAAAACAGAAAGGCGCACTGTTTGGGAGATTTCAGTACGTAACTGATTGATCCCATTGCTAGGGACTTTGGAACATAGTACATCATGGTAGGGGAGAAGAAGCCCATGCACATATGGCAGATATGAAAAATAGGGTAGAAGGTACTGGAGGACCACCATATGCAGCATTGTTATGTCCCTAGGCATATGAACTCTCCCAGGAAGGCCCCACTTCTAAAGAGTGGTGTTTGGTTCAAGTCCAAACCTTTAGCACAGGGATGGGCCTTTGAAGATCCAAACTGTATCAATATCAAAAACTAGATTTTGATTAGCCCCCTTTCCCTGTTTTTCCCCCCCCTGCTATTGTGATACTCATGGTTTTCCTTCAAGTTCTTTTTATGTATTTGATATTTAAAAACTGTATTTTGAACTATTAAACCCATGATATTGACTGCTAATTTAATTGACTTATAAGTTCATCTTTAGAAATCATTTAGCATGAGTTGTTTTACTAATTCATTAGATAGCTTGTCATTGGAGGAACACAGAATTGATCAGAAAATTTAGAACAAAATAATTTTTAAAATTTTATTTATTTATCTTTTCTATGTGTTTTTCACATCATTATCTTGAGCCCATTCATTCCCATCCCTTCACATTTACCCTCTGCTCCTGCACTCCCCCAAATAAAACTAAATTCAAGAGGGGAAAAAAATGAAGAAAATAAAATAGGTAAAATTAAAAAAGGGAAGGAATTAAAAATCTTTGTCATGGAAGCTGCAGTGTGACCCATCAAGTCATGCTGTATACCCCTTTGTCAGTACATCTTTACTTGCAGGTATTCATTCCAAAGAGTCATTGGTCTGGTTCGAGGCCTCTGCTTCCCATTACACATTTGACGCTGGGCCCCCACCAGGACTCTCCTGGACATCCCGCTGCCGTCCTGTGTTGTAGAGATCCTGAAGCTTTGGGTCTTTGGGTCATGGCCCTTCACCTGCTCCAGCAGATCATAAATGGGGTGTATGTTGGAGCAGGCCAAGTCATAATGCTGGGTCTGGGCTGGGGCAGCTGTAGGGTTGGTCCAGATGGGAAATGTGGACAGCTCTTTCATAGTCACGATTTTGGGGCTGGCTCACCTACACCTGCGCTAACAGGGTTGGCTCTATTGTGCTGCTCTCGCGAGGTTCAAGGCCTGCTCTCCCTAGTGTTAGAGCTAGTGGGGGTCAGGGACAGCAATCCCACCTGCCCCGTGCTCACAATTTCGGACTGGCTCCTGCACTAGCAGTGTTGGCTCTATAGAACGAAATAACTTTATCCTTTTTTTTTAAATTTATAACAATCATGATTTTGTATAAAATTGTAATTTTTATTCTACTTTAACATACATTTGTTATTCCTACTATGTATATAAAATATTATTATACAGGACTGAGGAAATAGGTTATCATGCAAATCATTTGACTTGCAAGCATGAAGATCGAATTCAATTCCCAGAACCCACAAAAAAGAAAGAAAGAAGGACAGAAGGGAGAACCCAAACTTGGGCTTGAGGGCACACCAGTGTAATCCCAGCACTAGGAAGACAGTGATGGGTGGATCCAGGGTGGGCTTGCTGACCAGCCAACTTAGATAGTTTATAAGTTCTTGGTCAATGAGAGAACGTGTCTGAAAAAATGAAAAGAGATGGCCAATACCTGAGGAACGACACCCAGGTTGCCCTCTGTCCCCCATGGGTGTGCTTGCACACAGGATGGGGACGTCATAGGACAGCTTGTGATGGTTGGCTGTCTTGGTGGCGGGTGCTTTACCCACGGACTCTTCTCGTTGTTCCCTACACCAAGTGTTTTCCTATTTGAGTTATGGTAATGGCATGAGTGGATGTCAGAAGTGAGTTAACTGTATTTTTCTTTCCTAGGTTAGTGACATTGGAAAGCAGCCCATGTGTTACACCAGAATTGCTTCGTATATTTCAGAACATGTCACCACTTCTTGGTATGTCTTAAAATCTCTCTGAGATTTTTTTTTTTAATGTAACCACAACTTAGAAATATTTTTCCTGACTTTACAGTTACACCTTCCATTTTTTAGAGTCCCATATATTGACAAGCAATAGTATTTTTTATAGAAATTGCTATACACATTTTTGGAGTAATTTCCATTGATTTAAAGGTAAACACTAGATAACATTGCCTTATGGAAAAATTTTCAGCATAAACTAGGATGTAAACCGATTACAAGTTGAGCTTGAGCTTTGCCGGAAGAATTCTGTTTGATAGCTGTTCTATATGCTGCTTGAGGAATATAGTCTGAAACTGCGTCTCTGTACCATGGTTTCACTTAGCTCATTTTCACAGGGAGTTGTGCTGTAGCTGTTCAAACTGAGCTTTGTGCATACTTGGTTTCTCCTGCGGGACTACTGGGTTAGTGTCATCTTTATTTGCTGAAGGATTGCTCACAGATTAGCTAGATAGTCATGACACTTAATGTGGGTATTGTCCCTGCAATTCTCACATGGCCTCACACATGCTGGACAGCTGTCCATGGAGCTGTTATGCCCTCAGCACCAAACAGTTTCAAAACATCACATTAGACACATTTTCTGAGAGAGCTAGATGCTTATTCTTTCAGTCTTTTGGAGACATAACTAGATTCTTTCCCCATTATCAACATTTATTTTGATAGTGATTAATAATAGTAAGTCAGTACTTTTTCTTACAGAGTGGGTACCATTCTACAGTATTTCTAAAGTATTCTAAAATAATTGCATTTTTTTATTTTATTGTTTTGGGTAGTGGTAGCCTTGAACTCACTGGTGCAGTGCAATCTCCCACTGACTTACATTCCTAGCCTGAAATCTATTAAAAATAATACTTTGATTGTAAAGTCATCTTAGTGAGGGAGTTTACCAATTTAGTTGCACACCTAAATTCTCTGCATATTTAATTATATATTTATTAATTATACACAGGGCAGTTTACTGACCCTTTGATCATTCCTTAAAAATTACTTTTAATTCTTCTGGTTTATGTTGTGTTGTATGCTTGTGTATGTTGTGTGTGCACCTGTACCTGCACCTGTAGAGGCTAGAGGGCTCCAATAGGTGTCTTCCTCTGTCACTGTTGGCTTTATTTATTTGTGTATGTGTAAATGAGTATGTGTTGGTGTGAATGTTGGGACACGTGTGTTGGGGGATTCATGTTCCCATGCGTGCATGCAGGCCAAAAGAAGGTGTCAGATCCTTTGGATCTGGAGTTAGAGACATTTGCAAGATACTCTGCTTTGTTATATGGGTATGGGACTTGAACCCTGGTTCTTGTGAGTGAATAGCAAGTGCCTGGGCCATCTTGTTTGCATCTTTATTTTCTGTTTGAGACGAGTTGTGTTGCTCAACCCAGAGCTCACTGATGAGCTAAACTGGCTGGTCAACAAGTCTCTGAGATCCTCACTGCCCCACCTCCACAGCACTGAGATTAAGCATTCATTGCCATGTTTAGCTTTTTATGGGGTGTGGATCTGAACCTAGGTCTTCACACTTGTACAGCAAGCCGTTTACTCACAAAGCCCTCTCTCCAGCTCTGAAACCCTGTGAAGACTCAGCCATAAAACATCTTATAGAAAACAGTTTATATTGTCCTGAGAGAATATTTAGGTAGAAAATACTCAAATGTGGACCCTTTGCTGAGAATTTACGTATACTGAAAAGTCTTTTCAGAAATAAAAATTTGAGTTCTAGTTCAGAGAAATAGAGCTACTTTGAAAACATTAGTGGACGTGAGCTGACACACAGCTTGATTAATTAAAGTAGAAACTTTCAGTGGGTAGATGACTGTGATGACTAGATACTGCCATTAATCATTCACATTTCTTCTGCAATTCCTTCCCCTACCCCAATCCTTCCTTTCCTTTGTTTTCTTTTTAATTCCCATACCTCATTTCTCCTCAGAATAGAATTCTCAATCAATAAACAAGAGTCTATTTTTCAATAAAAGGCCCTTCCCTCCTAAAACACAAGCATTCCCAAAAGCAGTGTCAATAGATCAGTTACTTACTCCTGATTTCCTAGAAATACTTTGTCTTTTAGTCATTGTAGGGAAAGAAAGGAAGTATACTTTCCACTCCGCTTTATCCTCTGGTAAAGGCCTTGTTTAGCTCAACTCGAACTTGGAGATCTTCTGTAGTGCCAGTCTGGTCAGTCTCTTATGCTGTTTTATTGACCTACAAGTGAAAACGTCAGCCAGACCTGTTACCCTAGTCTATCTCATGAGCAGGATGAGGCCTTTTCTTATGGTTGCCTCATATAGTGATTTCCCCACTAAGAATTGAACGTGATTGGCCTTTTCTTTGTAAACCAGGAAGCCATGGGACTGGACTAAAAATTTGGTTTGAAATGCAAGTCAGGTCATATGGTTTCGTAGTTTCGTTCTGAATGAAAATGAGGGGGAAGAAATACCTTTCCAATGGTTTTTACTAGTGAAAGGTGAATGAGATAGCATTGTTATATGGTTTTGCCAGGTTTTAGATGCTGACTAATTTATAAATACTGACTAGATTATAGCCAGAAACATTTATGAAGAGAAGTAGGTAGGTTAGTTTTGTTTTTCTTTCAGCCCAGGCTGGCATTGAACTCACAGTCCTCCTGCCTCAACCTCATGAGTGCTGGAGTTATAATTGTGTGCCACCACCCTTGCTGTAACTTGGTTCTTCATTTTTGTTGTTTGTAGAAATTTTTCTTTTTATTTTTCTAACGGTAAAACATTATCAATCCTGTCTGATCTTCTGTCCTAGAACTTCCATCCAGCTGCCTTGCAAACGGTAAGCTGCATGCTTGCTGCTACAGGAACCATACAAAGTCAAAATCACATTAGTGATCATTACACAAACTCAAGCGCCTCATGTTGTATAGCAACTTAATTCTAACTAAAATGAATCGTCACTTCACGTATAGTTTTAACAGCTAGTTAATTTGCTCTTTTAAAAAATGATTACTGTTTTGGCAGAACTAAGTTCGGAGAATCTCAGAACCTGCTTTAAGATCATCAATGGCTATATCTTTTTATCGTCAACAGAATTTTTACAGGTATGTCGGAATAGTTTTTGCATCGTTAATAATTATATAGTATTATTTTTGGTTTTGTGTGGTATCAAGAGGTGCCTTTTCAAAGTTCAAGTTTTGTCTGTTACTTGAGGGAGTAACACTTTTCTTTCCTTGTAAGTATTCCCCACTGCAGAGAGGGTGTGATCAGCATCTAGTTGCACTGTTCCTCAACACAGAAAATGCATTATGTAAATACATACTCGTAAATCAATGCATCAGTAAAATTATTAGCTATTATCTTTCTTCCTGTCTTAATTGAAAGTGTTTTCTTAGATCTTTAGTATAAATTCTCTAATAGAGTAAAAGACTTTTTAAATATCGCAGCTGTGTTCTTACACACATACTGATCTTTGATTGGATTTCAGACATATGCGCTAGGTCTGTGCCAGTCCTTTTGTGAGCTGCTACCAGAGATTACTACAGAAGGTCAAGTTCAAGTGCTCAAGGTACCGCCATCTTAAATTGATTGCTGTGTGTCATTGGTAAGGCTGGAACTTCCTGAGTATGGATGGTTGGAAAGCAGAGGAACTGATAGAGTTCTATTAAATATTCAGTTTGGCTTAATTCTTTGTACCAAAGGCATCAAATTTGAATGTGCATACAAGTCACCTGGAGATTTTGTTCAAATGAAGTTTTTGATTTCTAATTTCATCTCATTGGAATAGTGTCTATCCTAAAACTTTATTGGATAGCAATGAATTAAAAGCTTTTTGACAACTTGTTCTGAAACTGGCAACATTTGATGCGTCTTAGTTTTTTAGTTGTCATTTTGATAATGTTCTAGGTGTGGAACCTGTATCCTCACACATAGGGGCGGGCTCCTAGGAGACTAGTTGAACCCTGGTCTTCAGCAGGGATAGTCACCACTCTTTATTGAGGACAGCCCTTTCAGTTTGTGAGTCTGCATTTGGGACAGCAAATTTCACTATTATCTTTAGATAGTTTTAAGTTTAGTCAGCCTTGAAGTTAGAGTGCTGAATTTGCTGAGATTATGTACAATTAGGAACCAATAGCCTCTAAATTATATGTATTATCTTTATATAACTATCTTTATCAAGGAAATACTATAGCATGAATATAATAACTCACATGTAAACATAAGTATATAACTATATTAATATCACGATATGTATGTATATACACATTGTGTTGATACTTTATATGTAGTTTGAAAGGGATAGCTGTTAAAGTTCTAATTTCTTAGCTGTGTTTTTTGACAAATAAGAATTAAATTCTGGTTAGACAAGGTCTTTCTTTTTCTTTTTTTTTTTTTTTTTTTCTAGACAGGGTTTCTCTATATAGTTTTGGCTATCCTGGAACTCACTTTGTAAATCAGGCTAGCCTCAAACGTAGAGATTCACCTGCCTCTGCCTCCTGAGTGCTGGGATTAAAGGTGTGAACCACTATCCCCAGCTAAGTCTTACTTTTGGACAATTACATTTATGGTGTGAAAACCACGGCATTATCTTAGCTCTTCAAGGTAGATTTTCTACCAGTGAACTTATTATAAAAATGTTTATTTCCTATTAAGCAATATATAGATTCTATAAGTCTAACAAAATAGTCGCCATTTATCATGCTGAGTGTATTGTCTGTTCTTTGGTGGCTACACACATGTAAATTCTAGGTACTCATGTAAGTGTGTATGGTTGGTTGGACTTCTTTTTAATTGTTTGTTTTTTGTTTTTGTTTTTGTTTTTGTTTTTGTTTGAGACAGGGTTTCTCTGTGTAGTTTTGCTGCCTGTCCTGCAGCTCACTCTGTAGCCCAGGCTGGCCTCCAACTCACAGAGATCCACCTGCCTCTGCCTCCCGAGTGCTGGGATTAAAGGTGTGCGCCCCCCCCCCCCCCCCCCCCCCCGGCTCAGTTGGGTTGATATATTCAGTCATTTACCCTGTGGGTCAGGAATTAGAAAATTTTTCTGAAAGTACTTGATAGTAAATGCTTTAGTCTGTGGACCATTTAGTTGTTATCTTGAGTAATCATTGATGTTGGCTGTGCGTTATCACCATTAGAGAAAATTGTCATGTTAACTTGATACTGTCTATGTACTTTAAAATCTTTGATCTACTAGACTCCTCTGTTAGCCTGTAAGTTTCTGCATTAATCCAAAGTTCAGAGTTAATATGTGCTTTATTTTCTGTGACTTGAAAGGAAGAATATTGATGGTTTTTACATTAAAGATTTAGAGGTTTGTTATCAATCACACTGGTAGTTCACTTTGCGTATGTCTTAGCTTCTCACCCCACTCTGCTACTTAGAAGGCTCTTGGCTGTTCTCTGGGCTTGGTTCTTTTGTTTTGTTTTGTTTTGTTTTTTACATATGTACATAAGTGTATGTGTGTGTGTTTGTATGTGGGTTGGGGACAGGCCTGTCAGAAGACAACTTGCTTGAGTTGGTTTGCTTCTTCTACCATGTGGATCCTGGAAATTTAACTGTGTCTGAAAACACCTTTACCTGCCAAGCCATTTTGCCAGCCTATGAAATGAATTTTAGCAACTTGTAGTTATGTAGTTCTTGAAATCAGTTATGCTCAATATATTCTAAGTCTTAAGAAAAAAAGCTTCTCTCTCACATTTAAATACTTTCCAGACTATAATTGAATTGAAAGCATTTTTTGTTTTGTTTTTTATTTTATTTTTTTTAAAGTAATGCCCTTTTTGCGATATTAGTAGTGAGTAACTGTTGAAAGCTGACTTATGCATTATTTTTTATGAGCATTGTGAAACTTCAATCAGTAATATTTTAGGGAGTTCCAGAAATAGTGTTTTCTTATTGCTTGCTTTTGATTGAGCTCTTAACGAAATAGAGGGCGCGGGTAGCTAGATTAGAATATTGGCCTCATTACCTCACAGCTATGTGATATGAGCAAGTTACTGTCTTTGTACTTTCTGTCTGTAAAACAAGGATAGCTTTGCCAAGTTTCTAGGGCAGGTGGGAGGATTATATGAGCTTATATATATATATGTGTGTGTGTGTGTGTGTGTGTGTGTGTGTGTGTAAAACACTTAAAATGGTGCCTAGCATGTAATAAACTAATATAAAAGTTAGCTACTTTTATCTCGTTACAAAGCTGTTTCATTTTATAGTCAGCCTTTGCGGGAAAAACAGTCAAATACACTTGTAGACTAATTTTATTTGGTTGTTAGATCTTTGACTGTAGAAAACCAAACCAAACCAAATATTCTTCCTACATAATTTCTTCTAAATAAATATTTATTGAACATAAACATTTGAGGGCCTGGTTGTGATGGCTCATCAGGTAATGGAATGGCCCTTGCTAACAAACCTGATGACCTGAATTGGATCCCGAGAATCCACATGGTAGAAGAAGAGAACCAACTCTCCATGGTTGTCCTCTCATGCCAACATACATGCTATTGCATGTGTGCACACACACAATAATTAACTAAGTAACCAGTGAAAAACTAAACAAAAAACACTCTATTGTGTGAATTTGCTTTTTCTAGTAATGTAGCAAAACATAAGTTGTTGTTGTTGTTATTATTATTATTATTATTATTATTGACAATTGTGTCTCTGAATGGTTCTTTAAGGTTAATTGTATTTGTTTATTTCTTTTCAGAATAACACACTTTTAAAAAAAATTGTTATGAAGAATTCCAAACATAAATACACACTTCCTTGATAATTTCAGTAGCAAATCTATTTCTTTTTCATTGTGCTTGAAAACAGAAAAAGTGATGTCGTCTAGCTACTTCTCTTATACTTTTTTTGGTTGAATGAATCAGTGAAGTTATCTAAATATGGTAAAATTGTATAACTTTTTTTTTAATATCTTTTTTTTAGATTTATTTATTTATTTATTATGTATACAGCATGTATGACTGCAGGCCAGAAGAGGGCACCAGATCTCATTACAGATAGCTGTGAGCCACCATGTGGTTGCTGGGAATTGAACTCAGGACCTATGGAAGAGCAGCCAGTGCTCTTAACCTCTGAGCCATCTCTCCAGCTCCCAATAACTTTTTATACAAAATGTACATTAAAACAATTTAGTGCCAACAGTAGATCATTAATATAGTATAATACTTGAGTTAAATATTGAGGACTTGATAATATGTGCTTAAGACCATTAAAAAAAACATTGTAGTTGAACCTTTGTTTGATTTGAAGTCACAGAAACAAATTTACTTAATAAGTGGATGTTAAGTACTAGGAATATGCTACTTAGCACAAGTAAATCTCTTGACCTTTTGATGTAAAAGATATTTTTAAAAAAATTTTTATGTAATATATATAATTTTTTTATATAATGTAAAAATTATTTTATAATAGCTTCTACTAATAGCTTATTATTTTCATTTCCAGTATCTCGCGATTTTATTTCTTTTCTCTTTTTTAAAATTAATATTAACTAATTATTTTTTGAGATTAGGATCTCTTGCTATAGACCTGTCTTGGAATTTGGTATATAAACTCATCTGGCCTTGAACGTGCAGAGGTCCTCTTGTCTCTACCCCTCAAACGCAGGACTTAAGGTGTATGCCACCATGTCTGGCTAGATTCTATTTCTTAATAGAGCATGCTATGCAACAATCTTAATATATTTTTGGCTAAATGTCGCCATTACACTAATTTCTGATAATGTTTGCAAGTAGCTTTTTTGTTCTTTGAAGCAGAAAATTACAATTTTAAGAAAATTGGACAGAAAGGTCAGTATACCCGTGTCAGAAGTCAATTGTTTCAAGCAAAAATAGACTTTACTTTTTGACTCAGTACAGGTTATCTACACGGGCATAATAACATTCTGAAAATAATCAAATTTAAATTGTTAGTACTAATTTGAGATGCATTTGTACAACTGTACCATTTTGAGTTTGGAAATCTAGTTTCTCGTAGCCATACCCATATGCATTATTAAACCAACTTCCTTTACTTCATTGTGATAAGGCTTATGATGAATTAACTATTTTGTTTGTTCAATTTTTTTTGTATTTTCAGTTAACTATTTTGAATGTCTAATTCTGTAATAATAGGTGACACCATCATTTATGATTTCCTACATATTTCTAAGCTCATAGCATGTAGAGTACATTTATGTAATCTTCATGTAAACATGATGATAGTGCTGTTGTTTTTCCCATTTTTGCAGACAAAATTAAATGACAGAGGTAAATAAATGGTTTGTCCAAGGTCAGACAGCTATCTAGTAGGTATGGGAGTCGTAATGTAAACATCGACATTCTTATGTTAAGATCCACACTCTTGCCAGGCAGTGGTGGTGCACGCCTTTAATCCCAACACTTGGGAGGCAGAGCCAGGCGGATCTCTGTGAGTTCGAGGCCAGCCTGGTCTACTAGAGCAAGATCCGGGACAGGCACCAAAACTACACAGAGAAACAAAAACAGCAAAAAAAAAAAAGATCCACACTCTTAGCAATTTTTTTATTAAGTGTGAGGCTAAATTAAGACTGTTGTCTTAAGTTAATAACCTGCATTATTCGTTTAAAAGCAGTCTATTGTAGGTATATTCTGAAAATAAATAGATTAAAAACTAAAAGGCAGCAAGTTCTATTTGTATTGACACAATGCTGACTTAAAAAAAAAACACTATTAGATGATTGAAGGTGTGTTCAACCATGCAGTGAAATACTTTGCCAGTCTCAAATGAAGAAAACCTCCATAGCTCTGCAGTGGTGTTTTTTTATTTTTATTTTTGTGCCACCACCGCCTGGCTCTGTTTTGTTGTTGTTGTTGTTTGTTTGTTTGCTGTTTTTTGTTTTAGAATATAAGTCAATAGCATTGCCCAGAGTTTTCTTCTGTTTAAAGGTAAAAGAAAGCTGGAAATGAAGTAGTAAGCCAAATTAATAAAAGTAGTCATCAAGCATGAGGAAGAAAAGTTGGAAGCTAGAGTTTAGACTAGTATACATGTTTTACATGATTTAACGTAATAAAAGGGCTAATTCCCAGTACTATGAAAACATAATAAAATAATAAAAATTAAAAGCTGAAAAAACTAAGAAAAACTATTCTTAAGAGGAAATGTATGTATTTATTGTGATGTTGTGACAGTCACCTAAGAATAATATTTTAAGTAAGTATGGTGGACTATAACATAAAAACCAAAAGAAAAAGAACAATCAAATTGACATTTTGTAATGCTACTGCTTTTAATAATACTGGCATTATCATTTTAAAATTCAAAAATTTGAGACTATTTCCATATATGTAGATATATGTAGTAGAAATAGGGTTTTAAGGTCTGTAATTTTCATTACAAGAAATATAGAATTGTTCTGTGCAATTGCTTATGTGTATCTCAAATTCAGCATGTCAAAACAGAACACAATATCATAGTTACTCTTGGTACCACAGTTGTATTTAAACACAGGACTTGGAAAAATGTGAAAATTGTGTATTTTGGGTCTTCTGGTCAACTGTTCTTTTCACATGTTATCAGTTCTCCTTTTAAAACTTTCTTGTGACTATTCCATACTCCCTATCCCAAAGTCAGATAATGACATTTTTTTTTACATAATATTTGTTATTTTGTTTTTGCAATAGGGTCTCACTATGTAGCCCTAGCTGGCCTGGGACTGGCTATGTAGAGCAGGCTGACCTTGAACTCACAGAGTTCAGCCTGTCTCTACCTCCCAAGTACGGAGGATGTACCAGCATGCCTAGCCCTCTACAGAATACTTGACAGTTACTTCTTTATCTGTGGTTTCTGACCTTCTTGACTTCAAAGACTTACCCCTGAAATATTTGTTGTTCCTTTGTACAATATTGGCTATAGTTTATATAAAAAGATAATATGTAAATGATAGTTTAGATTATATTTAATATATATGAATGATTTATATGGATGAGTCATAATCATCTAAATATGCACAGGAGTATTTGTTAAGACTATGAGACTTCCAATTCTGTTAATTTTCCAAAACAAAGATGCAGTGATTTCTGTGGGTTCTTTGAGTTAACGTTAATATGAGTATTACAGGATATCATTTAGTCAAGTAGATAGACAAAGCTTCTTTAAAAAGCCTTAGCCACACTCTTGCCAGACATTTTTTCTTATTTAGGGATAACCATTGGTGTTGCTTGTAGCTGATTAGTTTGTGTACTTATTCATATCTGTCAAAAATACCTTTGGATTATTCCCTCATGAGTTACCAATGATAGAAAATGTCTAGGACTCCTTTTCCCTCTATCTAGATGAAGTTATCTCATTTTTCTTACTAGATCTGTATGTAGTGTTTTAGATTTTTGTTTTTCTGCTCAAAGTGAGATGTTAATTAGCTGTGATTATTGTTTTCCATATAAACTAACATTTTGAATTCTTGGAGATTAGTAAAGATCCTTTTTTATATTTTGGACAATAAACTGTGACAGATCCTTCAGCTTCATATGTTTAAACACAACAGCTATTCGGTTACTTTAATGTCCTTGGAAATCTGTCTTCTAGGACCCTGTTGACGCCTTCCTCCCAGCCCCTCCTTTTCCAAAGTTGTGGCCTGTGTTCTGAAATTTTACATGGTTTGCCTGAGCTTGGCTGATTTTTTTTTATTATTATTATGTGTCTAGACTCAGTCTCAGTCACTTTCTCTCCAGAACATTTGTTGTTCTTTTGGAGTAAAGGCCAGGGGTCCAGGTTTTAAGACTTGGATGTATCTGGCACTTGGGTTTTTCAGTGGACTTTTCCTCCAGCATTCTTGTCTTCTTCCTTTTTAGTCTTTATTGTCTTTCATCTTATCTTTAGCTTCACCTTTCTCCTTTCTAAAGGTGTATGGTTCTGCTCTTTCCTGTGCTTTTAAGGGGGCAGAAATGGAGACGTGGTATATGATGTGCCTCTGGGTGTTTCTTGGCCCCTTAGTATTTAGCTTTTTCTGATCTGATGAGTCACTAAGGTGAAATATATATGCAGCATTCCCTCTCCTGATAATTTATTGATAAACCTAAACGTGTATTCATTTTGAACGGTATTGGTGTTGTAACAATTTTTTCCACTAATAAAAACAGTGCTTTTGTTGGGTGTGATAGGACACCTGTAATTCTAACATTCAGGAGGCAGAGGCGGAATCAATAATTGAGGGTGGTTTGACCTACATAGCAAGACCTGTCTCAAAAATCCAGAGAGAATGAAAACAAACCAATGAAAGCAAACATAACAAAACTCAGAGCTACCACAGAAGAGTAGTTGGGATACCTTTTTCCGCTTCTGTTTGTGGGCATTTTCAGGATGCTTGTTTATAGTGCAGGGTCAGAACTTCATAAACCACATGTATCTGTGTTATCAGAGTATGAGCAAATGTGATTGCAAAGGGTACTGCTGTTCCTAAATACTGTATACTTTATATCGAATTATAATTTTTAATAGATTATTTTGTGGAAGTTTGTCTAGTGCCAGAATATTGCCCATCTCATGAATGTGTTTTCAAATTTCATCTGTTACTTAATTTATTATTGCCTTGTTTACTAATCTGGATTTTGTGTGAAACAATGAATTGCACTGTTGAAAATTACCATGTGTCTTTCTGGGTTTTAGGTTGTGGAAAATGCCCTTAAAGTGAATCCAGTATTAGGTCCACAGATGTTTCAACCAATTCTGCCCTATGTTTTCAGAGGTGTTATTGAAGGCGAGGTAAGATTCCTTTAAGCTTTTGGAGATAGCACTGGACTCCAAGTTCTAGTTTTATTCTCCTTTTGTATAGGAAAAACTATCTTTTTTCTCATTGATAATTGTGAAAACAAAGCTTTATCATTGGATCATATTTAGTGGGTACATTTGAGGATAGTTACATAGTTTGCCATTTGTTTCCTCATATATAAAGGATCATTTCTTTGTGTCTGTTTTTGTGTAGGGTAAGTATGGGTGCATGTGTGTGTGCATGTGGAGGCCAGAGGTTGTGTTGTTGTGTCTCTTCCTAATTTCTCTCCGCTTTACTTTTGGGGTTGGATCTCTCTCTGAAATTGGAGTTTGCTGTTTGGCTAGACTGGCTTGTGAACAAGCTCCCATCCTTATGCCTGTACAGCAGATACTTACCCAGTGAACCATCTCTCCAGTCCCTGATTTGAGCTCCTAAATAATCTGCACAACAATAAGCAATAGTGATACAAATATTCACAAATAAATTATACATTATAAATGTAGAATACATGCACACACATAAATCTATAATTATTTAGAAATTTTGTAAGAACTCAAGAAATACTGATAGTTGGCACTACATAGAGCAACACAAAGGGGAATGTTATTTTATATTTCTGAAGGAGAATGCCATTTTTATCCTGTTGATACTGCTCTATTGATTTTTTTCAATTATACTTGTACCTTAACACAATTTTAAATTCTGTGTCTTAATTGTGCAGAGGTATCCAGTAGTGATGTCCATCTATCTTGCTGTTATGGGTCGAGTCTTACTACAAAATACCAGTTTCTTTTCTTCACTTCTTAATGAGATGGCACGTGAATTTAATCAAGAGGTAAGAGTCTGTGTGCCTAAATTTAAGGAAGTCTGTGACCACATATATATTGGAGATAGTTGATAAAATATTGAATCTTTAAGTTCTTTGAAGTATTGAAATCTTTACATTATAAATCTTGTAACATTTGGTTTTTTTTCTGTTGCTTGGTGTAGAAGAAAGAACAATGATCCTGTAAATAGCAGATCAAAGTCTTACAATTTGTTCTTATCCAAAATGACTGATTTAATTTTACTTAGCTATAGAATAGAATTTTGATTTGTTTATGACTATAGTATTCTTTACTGATTCATAAGCTGAAACAGGAACACTTCACATATATTCATGAACTGTCTCGTTTCTTTCCTTTAATGATTTAATTTAAAGCCATGGATTGAGGAAATTTCTGTTCTCATAATATTGTGGGTGAAACAGACTATTCAGTTAAGTTTGAAGAGGTTCTTCAGTGCCTTAGTTACTTGTGACTAAATACTGTATGTGATATTCTGTAACAATCTGATGTTTTCAGTCGTTAATCTGTCTAGGCTTATGAGATGTGAAAGACAAACTCTATTTAACTTATGTCTTTAGATTTGAGGGGACAGTTGATGAAATCTTTTCTTTTCTTTTCTTTCTTTTTTTTTTTTTTTTCTTTTTTGGTTTTTCAAGACAGGGTTTTTTCTGTGTAGTTTTGGTGCCTGTCCTGGATCTCGCTCCGTAGCCCAGGCTGGCCTCGAACTCGGAGATCCACCTGGCTCTGCCTCCCAAGTGCTGGGATTAAAGGTGTGCGCCGCCACCACCCAGCAGAAATCTTTTGACCTATAATGGAAATAAATCTAATTCAGGGAGATCCAGGGCAAGCTAGTGGAAATTTTGCCATGGAGAACTGAACCACAAATTTGAGAGCCCAGCCTTCGTTTCAGTGACTTGATAGGAGAAATGTTTTCATTAGTCTGTTAATTTTAACTGGGACAGGAACTATGTAAAAGTTTATTCAGTTTAATTCAGCAAAATTTTTGAGTGATTCTGGCAATATATTTCACAGCATAAATTATGTGTTATGGCAAATAGTATTTTAAATCTTTATAAGAACTCAGTGATAGCATTTGTATTCCTATCTCATATGCAAAAATATTAGAGATTTGCAGAGCATCCACACTGCTAGTATATAGAAGAGTTGGAATGCAGACCCCAGCAACTCTGTCTTAGCATCTGATGCCCCAGAGGTAAATTCCTCTGCTCTCACTCCACAGCAGACAGCCTCCTCTAGTCACTGGGCATATTTGACCAGAAAGTTCATAGACTTTTTTTAAGGGAAAAAAGTACATAAATACTTTAATAATATAAGCATTGTGCTAGAAATACAAGTAGTATACTATGGAAACAGAAAAGCCATCAACTACGTTAACAAAACAATTTTTAATTAGAAAAATAAAATGACCTTTAGTTTTATGTCAGCATTCTATTTGGCTAAATTCAAATGTATTTCGGTAAATTATTAAGTGACCTAATTGCAATTAAACTATAGATAACTGAGCTTTTTTAAGCTTTAAAATATTAGACATTAACATTATAATTTGTATTGAACACTAAAATAACCTAACTTTCCTTGTCATATAATCAAAGCACCATGTAAGAGCTAGCCCATTCATCCTCAGTAACTTTGAAAGAAAACACGTTTTTAAACTTAAGTGATTTTAAGTATTATTATGGAAACAACCTACTGTCCTTTATCTGTAACTTCCTCCAGTCTTACTTTTCCTTTCCTTGTTCCCCAGTTTTGCACCTTTCTCTTTTAACCTTGAGGTTTTTTTTTTAATGTTAATTTAATACATTTAATTTGTGTATGTGTCTGCATGTGGGTATGACACATAAGTACAGATCACTGTAGAGGCCAGAGGCGGCATATCTTCATAGATCTGGAGTAACAGGTACTTGCGAGTCGCCCAATGTGGGTGCTAGGAGTCAAATCTAGCTTACAAAGTGTCTTTCCTGGGACTCTGCTCCCATGTCCCTAAGCTTTTGATTTTGCTCATGTGTTCAGTAATGTTGGGAGCAATGTGTTTATCATTGCTTGGTACTTCACCAGGCAGGTGAAATACCAAGAGTGAATACTTCCTGAAATTGTGTGCTCTCTACCTTCAGTGCTCACCCTAATTCTGGGCCTGCTTCTGTATCATTACTCTGACTATGGCCTGTGTGTCAGGTGCAATCTTTACTTTTTATAAAGGCCATGAAGTAAGACTAAGTTGTATATTTTTTTTCAGTTCAGAAAATAAAAATTATAGTATATACTGACATGAAAATTAAGTTTTTTGTAGGAGGACAAATGACTGTGTCATTTGTTTACATATTATTTATGGGTAATATGGGGAATTGAGTAATTGTGACTGGGCTATAGTGGCCCACAAAGCTGAAAGGCTTCATACTTGACCCTTTACTAGAAAAACTTGCTGACTCCTCGTATCCAAATTGCTTTTTGAGTTAGTTCCCTGCTGTGCAGTTTACTATTAAATGTTGCTGTCTATTAAATATTTTTATAATAAATGTGTTTTAAATAAAATTACATTGAAAATTTGGTTTTGCAGATTCAGTTTTTATTAAATTGTGTCTATCAAGGTAGCCTCCATTTTTATTAATTATCTTTTCTTTTTATTGTTTGTTTTGTTTTTGAAATAGTGTCTTGCTCTGTAGACTAGGCTGTTATCGAACTCATTTGTAGGTTAGACTAGTCTCAAACACACAGCAATTCTACTGCTTCAACCTCTCAAGTGCTAGATTATAGGCATGAGCCACTACAGTTGGCCTATTACTTATATTTTAGTAATAAAACTCCATAGTAGTTTTATTATGGTTATGATTTGCTATTTAAATTTTGCTTACCATATATTCCAATAAACTTCCATATAGCATGTGTACCATTTGTTTTCAAATTAAATATGAATTGAAGACATGGTGATATAAACTAAACTGTCTTGATCCAGTGTCATAGTAATAATTTTACAACACTTCTAAACCCAAAGGCATATCAGCTGTTCTAGCTATGAAGTAATTAGGTTTAAACATCATAAGAATTTATGTCCTGATACTTTAGTAACTATTAAAAATAATATATAAGGCCTAGAAGATGGCTCAGTGGTTAGAGTGCATGTTGCTTTTGCTGAGGTTCAGTTTCCATCACCCACACTGACGGCTCACAGCTGCCTGTAACTTTAACTCTGGGGAATCCAGGGCCCTTTCTTGGCTTTCCCCAGCACCTGCATACACGCACAAACACCCACACAGACACATGCATGCACACATGTTTAAAACTCTTTTAAAAGTACATAGAAATCTAGAATCATTTTTGTTTTGTTTTGCATAGAAATCTAGAATCATTTTTGTTTCGTTTTGGTTTTTGTTTTTTTGGTTTTTGGAGAAAGGGTTTCTCTGTGTAGCTTTGCACCTTTGCTGGAACTCACTCTGTAATCCAGGCTGGCCTCAAACTCACAGAGATTCACCTGGCTCTGCCTCCCGAGTGCTGGGATTAAAGGCATGCGCCACCACTGCCCGGCCTAGAATCATTTTTAATCACACTTTTAAGTGGCATAATTACTGACAAATGCAGGTGTGCTTGCCTGTTGGTCAAGTCTCCAATTCTTAAATCATGATGTTGTGTGAGATCTATGCACCTTCATTTCCTGGTCCACCTGACTCTGGGTCATTCTTTAAGAAGAGAATTGCAGTGTTAGAACTGGGAACTGAGCCGAGCTGGGTTCTTGAAGCATCTTGCGAATGTTGCTGTTTCAATTTTTTTTAATTATTATTTTTTATTTTATAATTAATTTTATATATCAACCACGGATTCCCCTGTCCTCCCTCCTCCCACCACCAGCCTTCCCTCCCAATCCACTCCCCATTCCCACCTCCTCTTTGAGTTCACTGTACCATCTCAGGTGCAAAACATAATTTAGGGAATTCAAATGTAAAGGATTTTCAGTTAGTAACTGCTTGCCTGTTAATTAGGAATAGTATGACTGTTGACTAGGAAAAATGTAGCAGTCTTAATAGAAAAGAATAAGAATGTAAGGTTGATTTTATGTGACTGGATTTTTAAGGTAGAGGTTTGGCATTAAATATCTATTTCTTTAAAGGTGATAGATAGAACTAGAAAAAATATTTATAAATAAACCTGATAAATAGATCTTTTGATGTACATGATCAGTTTTCTTGGTCTTTACTGGAGAGAGAGGGATTGCTACAAAAAGGCAAGTCACTGTGAATGTTAATCAAATCTACAAGATAATTTCGTAGCAGTATCTACCCTTTGGTGGGGGCACATCACTGAGCACCTTGATAAGTTAGCACATTGAATCAGTCATCTCTGCCATTCTATACTATGGATTGAGTTTACTTTTAGTTTCATTGTGTTTTATAGCTGTTAGTTCATTTTCTTTGAGATTCAGCAGGTTGGGGTTGCAGTCAGCCTGGTTCTGAGAGGAGGTATAGCAAATCAGACTGGCAAATTACAGAACACTGAACAGTAATCATTCAGTTGGAAAAAAACCTATCTAAATACAAATATGTATACTTTTCATTGTGCCAGGAAGAATAGTCTTGATTGATTTATTAAATAATGTTATTCAAATCACTCATTGGCTACACTACATACAGGTTTTTATTACATTTCTTTGTCTCTCATGATTAATTGGAGTCAGTTTTTTGTTTTAAATTATTCTCCAGACCAAAGCTTGTCTCCAGTTCCATCGGTTTTGTGTTTGTATGATTGAACTTTAACCATGTCTTAGGTTTTAGATGTCAACAGCACTTACTCTTATACAAGAAAAATTTCAAATATTGAGATGTCTTCCTTCTTCCAGATGGACCAGCTTTTAGGAAATGTGATTGAGATGTGGGTTGATCGAATGGACAACATCACACAGCCTGAAAGGAAGAAGCTTTCGGCCTTGGCTTTGCTTTCTCTTCTGCCTTCTGATAATAGGTAAGGAAATGACAAGTTGCTTTCTCTTTTTCTTTTCTTTCTTGTATATATGAAATACACACACACACACACTTTTATGTTTATGGGTATTTTGCCTGCATGTGTGTCTATGCATCATGTGTGTGATGCCCTTGGAGGTCAGAAGAGGGTGTGGGTGCTAGGGATCCAGGTCCTCTGGAAGATCAGCCAGTGCTCTTAAGCACTGAGCCATCTTTCCAACCCAAAGCTGGTTTCTTTTAAAACATAACGTAGCTTAGTGTGGTGTCGTTCACCTATAATACTAGCACTCTGGAGGCTAATGCAGCCTGGGCTGTAGCAAGAATATCCTAAAGGAAAAAAAGAACAAATAATAACATAATTATTCAGATGTCTTTAAGTACTATGAGGCAGGCTTCCTGAGCTCAAGGTTGAGTGGTGAGCACAGATGGTGAGTTCTCAGGTTACCACCCATTCTATTTAAGAACGGTTTTTTATTTGTTTGTTTTCTGGCCATCTTTCCTGCTGCAGCAACTCTGCAAGGAAACCTCCACTCCCTTTTTTAGTTTGAACTTTTAAAGACATAAAAGCAGTTCTGTACATTTGATACTGTATGAGAAAGGTGATTTCAATGTCTTAGATCTTTGTATTTTAGGGAATTTTTAGAGAATCATTAACTAATGATAAATTAATGACATGAGTCCACTATTTTTTTTTTTTTTTGCGGTCATTCAATACAACTTCCTGTGTCCTTTCTGTTCTAACAGTTCCTTAGCTAAAATAATTTTCAAATTCTGAATGTTCAGTTTGAATTTTCTCTGCCTTTTTTAAAGGCTTATATTATTTACACATAGAGGATAATATGTCCCTCAGCTGATTTTTTTTCTTAATGAAAATAATATCTGCGTTTATTTACATATACCTTCTTTTAATGTTTTCAGAAGATTTTTTTCCTTTAAAAGGCATAGGTTAAACCACAACTATAACTTGTAGAAACAAATGATAGTAATCCTTTGGTGTTTGCTCTCTAAATTGGTGATCCATTTTCTAACTTCAGAAACATTTAATATGTGTGTTTCAAAGAGCTCCACACAGACGAGTTCTTTGAGATGACAAAGTGCTTTAAGAATTTGAATTTCATTTGTTTTAGGTCAAGTATGCCCCAGTGGGGAGTAGTTAATGTAAGGTAGTTGAATGATTTAAACACAGATTAACAAAACAGCAAAATGTATGTGTATGATGTCTAGCTTTTTTAGAAAATGCTTTGTAATCAGATTTTCTGAGTGTCAGATTTACTATGCTTTGATTGTGTATACTTTGATCTGCAATTCTCATTGCAAAAATAGTGTATGCAGTGTTGTATTTGGGAATTTATTTTAAGAATTTTCCAAGTCATCATATGCTTTTATAAACTTAAAGTTTTTTTGTTTTGTTTTTTTCCTTTCTTGTATATTAATTTGTTTGAAGACAATGTCTAAATATGTAGCACTGGCTGGCCTCAAACTCAGTGTATGGACCATTGATCTACCTCTTCTTCCCCTTGACTGTTAGAATTCCAAGTGTGTGACACTACCCCTGGATGTTTGGGTGATTTTTAAAAATACATTAGACTAGTAATATTTAAAGGTAGAAAGTAGGCTCCAAAGAGCAATATTTTTGTTGTATAATTAAGAAAAAGACATTAGGGATAGGCACTTTATAAAAAGAAACAGGGTCTGATTGGTTAATAATGTAGGAGGCTAGAGGTTCAAAATCTTATACACGCTCCTCTTTCTGTCTCCTGCCTCATGCGTGGTGATTTGACTAACCTCATTGTTCCTAAGTGTATATTTAGCATAGTAGACTTAAATCTTCATCTTTAAAAAATGCATTCATTTTGTTTATTTTTTAAATTAAGGATATAAGGCCATTTTCATGCAGATACATAATATACTTGAAGATATCCCCCCATTTTCATCTTTTGAAGTAAAATGAGTCTTTTGGGGCTGGAGAGATGGCTCAGAGGTTAAGAGCACTGACTGCTCTTCCAGAGGTCCTGAGTTCAATTCCCGGCAACCACATGGTGGCTCACAACCACTTGTAATGAGATGTGGTGCCTTCTTCTGGCCTGCAGGGACACATGCAGGCAGAATACTGTATACATAATAAATAAATCTTAAAAAAAAAAAACAAAAACATCTCTTTAAAAAAAAATGAGTCTTTTGTCGTATTTTATCTATAAATCCTTAAGGCTAAGAGAAAGATTTTGAGGCAAGATTCACCTGCCTTCTCTTTGTTTTTTGTTTTGTTTTTTCTTTCTGTCCTTTCTTGGGGCTGGACTCTGGCACCTGGAACATGCTAGGTAAGTGTTGTACACTGAGCTAAGCGTCCAGCTCTTTCAGCTTTTTCTTTTTATAGCAACTCATGCTCATGGAAACTAACTGGTGTCCCCAAAGAACTACATTAATCCCTTCCAGGGGCAGTGTCCCTTGTGGTCTCATTGCCTTCTCCTAGATGCCACTTCTGAGAAGTTCTACGACCCACCTCTCAACCTTGCTCTGTGGAGAGTCGTGTTCTAGTTAGACCATTTCCATTTTTCCTGGTGGAAGCATGTTTTAAGTGGTTCTGCCGAACTGCTCCTCCCTTGGGGAAGCTTACTTGATACAAAAGCTTCTGACTTATATTTGATTGATGGTTGCTGATTGAATATTTTGAATGCCATGAAAATCATTTGTAAGCATATATACTTTGGTGTTTACAGAGCCCAATGCCCAGGTTCAGATCTTCTATCACTTTTTGAGTATAAATGAGTTGTTTAACTTCTGTCTCTTTAACTGTAAAGTCGGGCAAAGAATAGTGCATCTTTTAAAGCATTGATGTTGCTGTTGAAGTAACTCATCTAAGAATTTGGTTCATCCCTCCCAATCCTTCCCATGCATTGTGTTATGAATTTATATTAAGGAGCTAGTGGAAGTTTCTTGTTTTCTGTTAATACTACAGTTTACGCTGCTGTATTTATGGTCCAAAATGGAAAATACATACATTTAATGTTCCTTTTTGAAAATAATTATTGTAGTAACTACCAAAAGAAACTTGTTCTTAAATTAGTGAGTGCCTAGTATTATTTCTGTATCACCAAACTCTTTCTGCTTCATGGCAATGTCATTTTCAAAGGGACATTTAAATACTCTGTACCTATGTAGACAAACAGTAATGTTAGACTTGGCATTTATAAAGGCACTGTGTATTCTGTTAGGTAAGGTTTTAATAAATTATTTTGTGTGCCAGTGTGTGTGCCATGGCAGTTGTACAGATGTGAGAGGACAGCTTGGAAGTGGGTTCTGTAGCATGAATCTTAGAAGGTCTTATTAATAAAATCAAACCCGAGTCCAGGTATTGGGGTGAACACTGGAAGGTCAGAGAGACAGAACAAGCCACAGCTATCTCACCTCACCGGATCCTCAGCTGGTCTTGTTTCCTCAGACTGGAGGCCCCGAGCCCTCATCCAGAATGGGTCTCAGCTGAACTGCTGCTAGAAGCCTGAAAGCTTAACCAGCCACATGCTTCTCCAGGCCAAAGGCTTCTCCAGGCCAAAGGCCTGCTCAGGCCAAATGCCTCGAGTTTCTGGTCCTCACGCCTTATATACTTTTCTGCTTTCTACCACCACTCCCTGAGATTAAAGGTGTGGCTTTCTGGGATTAAAGGTGTGGGTCACCACGCCTGGCTGTTTCCCATGTGGCCTTGAACTCACAGAGATCTAGAGGGATTTCTGTCTCTGGAATGCTAGGATTAAAGGCGTATGCCACCACTGCCTAACCTCTATGTTTAACATTGTGGCTATCCTGTTCTCTGACCCCAGATAAGTTTATTAGCATACACAATATTTTGGGGAACACAATACCACCACAGGGTTCTCTCCTTCTGCAATGTGGGTCCTGTGAACTGAATGTCAGCCTTGGTGGTGGATGCCTCTACTTGCTCTGCCATCTCCCAGGCTCTAGTCTATTGTCTTTTCTGTTCTAGCCGAATTTAAATCAGTTTGTGCAGACACAGACAGAGTTGTTTTCTTTCAGTGGGCGTTTTGTTTAAAGTTTTCACTTAGGGATTATATTTGTAAGGAATGTTATAAAGTGCATGTTGCTATTTGGGAAAAAATTAACAATTATAATACTGTAATTTAAGAACAAGCTTCTTTTCGTAGAATTCAATAATTTTATGTAATTTCATAAAGGTTATTTATAGTTACTGAAAGAGAATTGGCTAAACAAGTGACACTCTCCACCCTGAAATGCGTGGTTAAGGCAATACAGAGAGACCGCTGACGTGGAAAGGTGACAGAGGGGAGGGCAGCTAATGGGGCTCTGGTCTGTGTTTTTCCCTTTAGTTTGAATTTAATAGATTGTCCTTTGACTCTTCCCTACTTGATTTGTATGACTTAGTTGCAAGTAGTGTGTATGGTGCTCCCCACTGCCTTACTACTACTGAGAATACTAATAAAAAGTTACTGATAAGAGTCAGAAATCATGACTAAACAGTATGTAACAACTTTTGTGAGCTCTATAAACATGTTTTATTTATTCACTTGTGTGAGGGGGCATGGTGTGCTATATATAGCATATATATTGAGGTCACATGACAAGTTTTTGGTTCTTTCCTTTCACAGTGTTGAGGAAGGGTCTTTCTTTTTTCTGCCATGCTGTATCCTCCAAGTTAGCTGCTTGAAAGCTTCTAGATGTTTCTCTAGTTTCCGTTTCGCATCTCAACTGTGAAAGTGCTGAGACAGCAGATGCAGACCACTGCATCCGGCTTTTTACACAGATTCCAGGATCCAACTCAGGTCACCAGGCTCATATGCCAAGTACTTTCATTTGCTGAGTTGTCTGGCCTGCCCCTAAATCTTTATTTCAATAAAAAATTACATTAGGTTCAGATTCCTTTTTATGCTAATTAATTTAAACTAATTCAGACATTTATAGAGAGTGAAAAGTAATTCAGGAGCCTCTTTTACTCTTCCCCAACTCTGTGTGTATGTGTACCTGTGTACCTGTATACATGTGTGTGGGTGGCATGTGCACATGTGTCCGCATATGTATGAAAGCCAGAGTTCAACTTCAGATGTCTTCCTCAGTCTCTCTCCATTTTTCTTTTTTTTCAAGATAGGGTCTCTCATTAGCCCTGTAGATAGACCACTGATTCAAGTAGGATAGGTGACCAGCAAGCCTCAGGGATCGCCTCCTGTCTCTGCCTTCCTGATGCTGGGGTTGTAGGTATGTGCAGCCACACTCAGCTTTTTTACGTGGATGTGATCCCAGCTCAGGTCATCATACTTGTATGATAAGCATTTTGCCTACTTAGCCACCTCCCAGTCTCTTCTCCCTAACTCTTTATGCAAGGATAAACTTAAATTAGTAATTTGGTAAGAAACTTTATAATACCCCCCAACCCAGGGCATATGCCTTAATATCTTCAGGTACTAATTGATAGTAATCAGTATTTTTGTTTATAAAAATGGTTTTTTTTTTTTAAAAAATGTAAACAGAAAATCTCAGAGGATTATGTATTAGTGCTTTGTAGATTCTAAACTATTGTTTTATGTACTGTTTTTAAATGAATAAATCTTCAATAAGTGTTTGAAAGTGAAAATGTTAATGCATTTAAACATTCTTGATGTGGTGGCCCATGCCTTTAATCCTAGACTGAGGAGGCAGAGGCAAGCATCTCTCTGTGAGTTCAAGGCAAACCTGGTCTACATAGAGACTTCCAGACTGGTTAAGGCTACATAGTGAGACCCTGTTCAAAAACAAACAAAAAGAACAAAGACAAAGACAAATTCTCAAAAATCGAATTTTTTATATACTTTTATTTCAGTGTGCTTTTTCTACTTAGTAATTGTGTTGTTGAGCTGGGAACATCTCCATCAGTAATGTGCTTGCTTGCCTTGCAAGCATGAGGCCCTGAGTTCAGATCTTTAGCACCCACCTTAAAAATCCAGGTAATTCCATCTCTGTGGAGTGGAGACTATCTCTAGGGCTCAGTCAGTGAGTTCCAGGTTCAGGGTGAGAACCTGGCTGTATTAAAAAGGAAGTTGGAGAGAATAGAGCAGGGCGTTGATGGCAATTTCGGTGCATACATGCACATTCACATACACAGTGTGTTGTGGATAGCTAAAGACTTCTTACTAGATTTTGAATACCTCAAGTTGTCAAGCATCTGGCTTTAAAAACCTTTCAAATTGTAGGACCTATTTAGGCATATATATTAGGAAAACTGAATGCATTCTGAAAAAAAAAAAAAAGTACGTTCCTGAGATTTCCTTTCAACAATACTTTTGAAGCACAGATAAACTTACTTCCTGTCACACAGTTTCCTGTATCCATGGTAACCCCGTTTTACACATTGACTGTAGAGGAACCAGTGTGAAGAGTGGCGTTTCCTGAGCAAGCTGTGACTTTAAAATTCAAAAGAGGTAGTGTGTTGGAGGTCAGCAGTGGCCCAGAAAGAAATTGAGTTAAGGAATGGCGCTCTTCAGAGTTAAAACAAAAGTCTTTGCTTAAGTAAGCCAAGTGGTGATATGCTTTTCTTTTTCTTGGTAAGATTATTTAAGTGCAGACTTTTAGCTGAAATGAATTGTGTGGAAAACTACAGCTTGATTTTTTTTATAGTGTTCATATTTTCATAATTGCTATTTGCTGTTAGGTTTTATGTAGATTATGGGGCATGTATTCAAAAATTGTCAACCTAACATCATTTGTTGTTTGTTGTAGTTGGTTGTAATAGTTTATTTTAGCAAACATTTTTCAGTTATGGAGTTTGAATTATCTTTGCTAAAGAGTGGGTTTCATTGCAGTGTTAGCAGTTGTATTCCAAATGTTCATTGTAGAATACTCATAGTGTGGAGGTAACAGATGTTCTTAGCTAATCCTAGTTTAAATAGATTACTGAAGTTTCAGTATTTTGAGACTTCTGTTTTAAAACCTTTCTGATAATTTAAAGTTTTGTCTTTGGAGTTAATTCTGATATAAAAAAAATATTAGGTTGGGTTACATATAGATTATCATTTTCTTTGCCTTGCCTATATTTATTTCTGATCGTGACCTGACATTTTGTATCATTATTGTATAAAGGAGTACTAGGGTGCTTGTTTCTTTACCAGCTTTCTTGGGAAACAGACTAACACAGGTCTTTCACACGCCATAGAATTTTCCTACAGTACAGTTTTCTGTAACTGATTGGGAATAATGTCTCATTTAAGTGAAAGTGAACTAATAGCACTTAACTCTTTTGCAGCATTATATTTGGAGACCTCTAATGTTGTGTACGAATGTCTAAAGGTTTTATTTAGTTAAGTCATTTATATTTTCTACCTCTAAACAGTTTTATAAAATGCTTGGAGCCTGAAATATTTAACGGACTTAGATCTTAGTGATTTGTGTTTACAGTCTAATTGGGTGTCTTTTGTTCCAAGAAGATTGTTTAATGATCTGGTTTTAGGTCAGTGTCTGCATCTATCGAGGACTAACCTTACTTTGCTCAGCAGTGGTGCAATTGTTCCCAGATTCTTGATTTATTGAACAATAAAAAAATTAAGGCTATAGATCTCAGAGTTTCAGCATCTTGTATCCCTTGATTATTTGTATCTAGAAAGTAATAATTTAACAAAAGTACCATTAAATGTACTTACAGATCTTGAGAGTGTCTTTATCTTGCCGACCTTTTGAAACATGATAGCCCTTTGCATTTCAAAGAATTATCGGTGTAAAGTAAGCAAGTAAGGATTATAATGTTACTAGGGTTGAGCTTAGTAAAATTAGCAATCTTAAACATTTGATTTTTACTCGTAATTACTTAGAACATTTAAACCTGATACATTTAGCTTGTTAAGGAATTTATCTTAAGTTAGAAACAATAATCTGAACATTGATAATGATGCATTTAAAATATGTGAGCATCTTTGAAGAACCTTAATCTGTCATTTAATAATCTTACAGAATTACATCCAAGGGTCCCTAAGTCTTCATTGACTCATCTTCAGGGAAATTCCAAGTTTGTGAATGCAAACTTTTGGGTCTTCAAGACTGGCTAGCCTCTTCAGCCATTGCTGTAAACATCTGTTGTCAGAATTCCCTATCTATGTGTGGCACAACATTATGTTATATTAAATGGACTGACATTACAAATTGCACTTTACCTTCGACAAACATATCCAGAGCTTGGGCTGTAAAATTTCTTCATATTCATCACAAGACCACTGCACTAATGATGGCCTGGCATAAAGTAACCACAAGTGGGGAACATTTGGAAAACACTGTGACTGAGAGCATTACCGTCTGGGAGCGGATTCGAGCTTCATCTGCCAGTAGGTTTTTTCAAGAGAATACACTTGGTAATAATGCATTAGAGACGACCACAGTTTTACCTGTGCAAATACAGCTTACTCCTGTTAACTTGAACTTGGAAAAAAACAGTGCTCTACCAACTGATGCCTCTTCTGTGTCAGGAAAAACATCTCTAATTTGTACCCAAGAAGTTGAGAAGTTGAATGAGGCGTTTGACATTTTGCTAGCGTTTTTCATCTTAGCTTGTGTTGTAATCATTTTTTTGATCTACAAAGTTATTCAGTTTAAACAAAAATTAAAGGCACTAGAAAACTCAGTGGAAAATAGACTTGAGTATTACAGCTTTTATCAGTCAGCAAGATATAATGTAACTGCCTCAATTTGTAATACCTCCCCAAATTCTTTGGAAAGTCCTGGCTTGCAGCAGATTGGACTTCATAAACAAATTGTTCCTGAAAACGAGGCACAGGTCATTCTCTTTGAACATTCTGCTTTATGACTCAATTAAATATTGACTATAAAAAACCATGTAGTGCCATGTGGGTATAAAATTTAATCTTTCTTATAGAATTATATACTTTACTTGGAAACATAATAAATTATATGTTAGGATTATTAAAATGTATATTAGTAATTTGAATAAAGTGTATTTATTCTGCATATATTTTCTTTGATTCTGTAACAGGATAAGTAGCCAACTTTCTGGGTACTGAACATCATGTTAAGTATGTGATATGTCACAAATAATGTTTATTTCTAAAGTCTTGTAAGGCTGTACTATCTGTATTTAAATTACACAGAAGGAAAAATAGGGAGAGAGAGTTTAAGTAATTTTCCAGAATTCTCATGACTTATGACATGTTGTAAGTCCATTTGACTTGAGCTGAAGCTTTTAATTTTATGTTTTCTTGGTGCCCAGGCACTAGGCTTATATATAATTTTGAAAAATTAGATATGATTCCTATTCTTGGTTGAACTTGAATCTAGAAGAAGACACATGATTACTGTGCAGTTTGTGCTGTTTGTGGAAGCACCTTTGGGTATATGTGGTGATGAAGCATAACTTTATGAAAAAAATAAGAAGCATTAAAAAAAACTTACTGTTCTGGACATAGTAGCACATACCTCTCAGTGCTCAAACTGCAGAGGCAGGCAGGTTTCTGTGAGTTCTGGGCTGGCCAGGGTTACATAGATAGGCCATGTGTCAAAACCAAAACTAAACAACACCAGCAACAAAAAACCTTTATTATGAAACAGAGATTAACCCAGTGAAGAGAGCTGTCAGAGCGGTTACCTTGTTAGACAGATTAATTAACAAAGAATATTGTTTTCCATGACCTAAAATTCAATACACTCAGAGTTGCTTAGGTAGTAAGAGATTTGCAGCAGAAGAGAAAGATCAATGGATGAAAGCTATTAGAATTTCATGATTTATTCTGAGGGCCACGGAGAGCCCTTGAGGAATTTAAGCAGTGGAGAGATACTATGGAATTCAACCCGTTATAGAAAAAGTTCACTTTTTATGGAAGGAACAAAATTAACTGGGTAAGAAGTAGAACCATTAACCCAGGTGGAGTTGCTGGAGGCCTGTACCAGTGTAGTGGTGGGCAGCATGGATGTCAAGAGTTACTCTGGAAGTCAAAGAATCTGCTTTGGTGATTGATGGAGGTGTGGCAGGTAAAGGAGAAATAAAAGATGTTCTGCTTTTGCCATAGGCTATTCTATGCTATAGTCTGGAAGCTAAGGCATAAGAGGGAAGTGAGTGGGTCAAGATGATTCAGTTTTGAATTGATGGAATTTGAGATTCATGTATATTTGATGTCCACGTGTAAATACCTGGCAAGTGGATGTTCAGAATCCAGGTTTGTCTGGTAAAGCCAGTTCACGTTTTATCATCTAACACATTGAAGTAAACACTTGCTACCAAAACCACAAGCACTTAAGCTGTAATTTTGAAAAACAAATAAGCAAGAAAGATTAAGACTTTAGCTTTTAGACTCTTTAATATAGGTATTTATTAGAACTTAAGTAATGCAGTGATTTTCTATATTAGTACACATTTATAGTTATATACCACTCTGTATAATATTAAACAAGTAGTAAGCATTTGTGACAGTTAATAGTTACCTAACCCACAAATAGATGATCAACTATGTGTGTCTTTCCTCTTGATCCAAGTTTCATATTTTATTAAAAATTAATATTATCCATATGATATTGTTCTAAAGCATTCTGAGGTGTATAACCAAGTAATAATTTTAGCTTCCTTTATAAAGTGGGAATAGTTATGAGAAAGTTCTATACTGTACAGTGCCTTACTGTGGTTCTCAGTCTCCGATTCACCTAGGAGTCGTCTTATCCTCACCCCACTTCTCCCACCCTGCTCTTTCTCAGATTGAGTGGGTGTCAACAGGCATGTTAGTTTTCAGGTGTTGCTTTGTTTTGTTTTGAGACAGGATTTTATTGTGTAGACCAGGCTGACACAGTGTTGAGATTAAAGATGTGTGCCAGCGTGCCTGTGTAGTTTTCAGTTGTAACAAGTTCTGATACTGCTGGTTGGGAAACCATGTGTTGAGAACCACTGCATAAAGATATTCGAGAGAAAACTGAGAAGCGTCTGAGTAGTTAGTTTAAGATGCGTTAGAAAATGATAACAGGACCAAGAGGTCCAGTGGGTAAAAGTATTTGCTGTGCAAGCTTTAGGGCCTGGGTTTGAATCTTTAGAACTTGTGAAAGCGTAAGTGTGTGTAACCCCTGAGCGCCTGTGGAAGATGGGAAGCATAGATGTGAGAAACCCTGCAAGCTTCTAGGCCAAAGAGATCCTGTCACCAACAAGGTGGGTGGTGAAGGTGGATGACTGAGGTTGTCCTCTGTCCTCCTCATGTAATACATGCATTCACTTATAAAAGATGATAATAGTATTTTCCTCTGCACCCGCTCTAGAGGGTTTGTTGTTTAGTTCTTTCTCCCTGACTTACAATTTCAAGGTGGGAGGGGTGATGATAGTAACAAACAAACAAACAACAAAAACCCGTTATTTTCTTACATTATTTATGACATTTAATGGAAGAAAAACCAAACAGTGCAGAAGTATATATTGTAAATAGTAAAAGTTTCTTCATGCCCCCAAACTGAGACCCTGTCTTGAAGACATTCAAGAGAAACATAATTGTATGTTTGGAGTTTAGAAAAATCTGTATGATGGGGCTTTTACTTTGATCTTAAAAGTCCCAAAATTAAAGATTCCAGTGGTATGAGACAGAAACTTAAGCAACAGTTTTAAAAAATGGATCATTTTATATATATTTTTATAGGTAGCTTATAACCTGATTTAGACTGAACCAGAAAACTTTAGTTCTATTAATAGCAATCTATAAACAGAGCTACAATTGAGCACGTAGGTTTTCATGAAGTATTCATTTTGTGTGTTGTCAGCAGGTACTCGCTTTAAAAGTACTAGTCAGCTTATTGTTTTCTGTCTTTTGGCATTTTAAGTTTAAAAACATGAAGTATAATGGAAGTATTGTGTGTAGTAAGTTTTTACAACAATTTATTTTATGTTTTGAGTAGCCTTATAAAGCTTACTTGTCCATTTTTTAGATATCTGTATTTTTTTTACCATTTATTACAAGTTCTTGACTCTACCGTTTATTAAATGTTCTTGGTTAGAGTACTCAGGAATAAACAGGCTCCAATTTAAAATAATTACATTTCAGGGGGATAATTTAGAAACTGAACAGAGTTTCCATTGAGCATATAAGCAGTGGTTAAAGTCCCAGGGCCATTTCATGGAAGTCTTTTTCTCTGGTAACTAGGCTACCATTTATAACCGATTTGTGGAATTTCACAATCTTATCTCTGCCTTTTGGAATAACTGCAAACCACTAGCACTCTCCTGTCACTGGAAGAGAGACATTTTCTACAAGTGAGGACGTGTGTGTTACCAGAGGATACCTGGTCACTTCACATGACATGACCAGGAAATAGGAAACTCCACATATGATGGAGAAAAGGGTAGGGTGAAGATCAAGGAACCCCCTGTCTTCTAGAACTAAAAGACTGCCCGTGTTTTGATAGCCGGAGGCTAAGTGATGGGTAGTATGGATAGACATTGTGAGAGAGTCAGGAAATGATGTGAAACAGGCAGCCAGGAAAGAGATTGTCTGGGTAGCTTTGTTCTTGTGGGAGGCTTTGTGCTTTCTCATGTATAAAGTTCCAGGATTTCTTTTGGTTAGTCCACTGTGTAGGTGTGGGTGTGTGGTTTTACCATCTGTTTGTAGGGGTGTGTGTCTGTGTGTGCGCCCTTGGAGGCCAGAAGATGGTTATGGATCACCTGAAACTAGAGTTGTAGTACTTGTGAATCACCAGATGTAGACTCTGAAAACTGAATTTGGGTCCTTTGTAAGAAGATCAAATGCTTTTAGCCACTGATCTATTTCTCTGGTCCCTAAAAAATGGTGGGAAGGAAAAAAAAAAAACCCAAAACTTATTGATGTATAAATTAATACAGAAGCAGATATGTCCATGTAGTCATACTCTGGTCAAGAAACAGAATGTTCAAACAAGGTATTTGCATGTATTTCCTGAGCCTATGACTTGTACATGGCATCCAAGTAGTTAAACTTTGAAGTGAAAGATCAACATGTAATTTGTACATTTTAATTCTATTTTCTTACCTGCGCAGCAGCACATAACAGTCAGTGCTTACATATGTATTTGTTTTTAGATGATGCAGGAGCAGGAGAAAGGGGGGGAAAAGCCTAGGTAACCTCCTATGAGATACTGAAAAGCAGCTTTAATGCTACCTACACTTCTCTACTAGATGTTCCCACCATCTGCCTCCTTCCTTCCGTGTTCGTGGACCTTATCACTAGGTTCTAGCACCTTGTCTTCATGCTCACCTTCTAATAAGTCCACAGGGAGTTGTAGTGCCATGTGTGCTGTAAAGGAAGGAAGGGTGTGTGAGACAGTTGATCTCTATTTCCTACTGAACAGTTGCTTCTTAGCTCCTCTCCAGAAGTCCTGGTTCATTTTTCATTTGTTATTTTTGTTCTTGTTGTTTTCAGACTATCTTCTGAGCTATTAGGATAGTGGAGAGGAATCTAACTCACTTTTATTAGTTGTTCAGGATCCATCTTCTTGATGATTTTAGTTTTGGAAATGATAGGTAATTTCTGGTATTATTTTTTATAATATATAATATATATATTATATTATGCTGTTTTCAAGCATAATATATAAATACCGATTTCAGAGTGCCTCCTGCCACTAGTTTGCGCACACGCGCACACGCGCACACACACACACACACGCGCACACACACACACACACACACACACACACACCCCACCCCACCCCCGCCATACACCTTTTGGTGAATTTTGAGGCTGGATCTTGCTATGTAGTCCACATTGGTCTGGAACTTGTGATTCTCCTGCCTCAGCCTCTTGAGTTGGGTAGATTTACAGGCATTGACTACCACACTTGGTGTTTACCATTTTGCTAAAGCTAGTAAGCATGTATGGTTGCACCCTTAGTGTCCAGTGAAATCTTATGAGTTAAAATAGTGTGAATGAGAGGCATGTGGTATACCTGCAGCTGGCCCAGATCTAACTCTTACGTCATGTGATAAAGTAGAGGATACTATATTTTTAATAGGAAGTAATTTTCAACAGTGGGAGACCTTGGATAAGTGTTCTTGGCAGGGTTAGGGTGAGCTCTTTCTCTTTCTTCCTCTGTCTGTTGAGTTTCCAGTACACGGACGTAAACCTCAGTCTGCTCTTAGTTGTATCTTCGGAAAACTTGTCGCTCCTGCCAGATAAATTCTTAAGAGAGCTTATGCTTTACCTCTAAAAACCTTTCTTTCTGCAATTACTTGCTTGCTTATGAAATCCTCTTAAACTCCATCTTCTAGCATGGTGCCACTTAGAGTTTTATCCTTTGTTTTGTTTTGTTTTTCAAGACAGGGTTTTTCTGTGTAACCAGCACTCTCTAGACCAGGCTGGCCTCGAACTCACAGAGATCCACCTGCCTTTGCCTTCTGAATGCTGGGGTTAAAGGTATTAGCCACCACCACCTGCCAAGCTAGAGTTTTGTTTTTAATGTAAATAGGACTGACCTTACAGTTGCAGGCAGTAGAACTCCCAAAACAGAAGGCCCTGGAGGTGTAAAGTTTGTGAAAGAGAGAAGAGAGAGATGAGGAGAGAAGAACTGGCCAAAATGCTGTTGGGAGCTTGGGTTTTTAACTGTAGAGGAAAATTACGGAAAGATATAAATCTATGCTTTAAAACAAGAAAAAAAAAACATTCAGATTTTTCGAAAGAACCCTCTGAAACCAAGTGTGATGAAGCATACCTATAATTCCAGGATTTGGGAGGGTGGCGGCAAAGGGGTCAAAAGTTAAAGGTCATCCTCTGTTGCAGAGTAAACTCAAGGCCAGCTTGGATTACATGAGAGCCTGTCTCAGAAACTACAACGAAACACTAGTGTGTACTAGAGAAGATGGATTACAGAAAGCTGTGAGAGGAAGTTTCCTGTTGGAGAAGCCACATGGGTGTTCAGACTAGAAATAGAATTGGCCTGTAATACAGCATCAGTAGTAGGAAAATAGAGACATAGAAACAAGGATTTCTGGAGGTAAATGTGGCAGAATTTGATGATGAGTTTAGTTTTGGAAGGGGAATGAGGAGAAAGAGTAGAACTGATTGACTGGATAGGGTAGAGTTTGTCTTTATTCATGGAAGGAAATTTAGGAGAGCCTGCTTTTACTTTTCCCCCTTGTTCTGGTTTTTACTTTTACTTGGGAGGCATCACATAGTGTAGATGTCTTGAATTTGAGATGCTTATAAGGTTGCCAAGAGAAGATGGGAGAGGATGTGGATGTAGTTAAGATCCCATGCTGGGACTGGGGAGGAGGAATTTTGTCAGGGAGTCTGCTTTAGAGCAGGCCAAGATAGCCTTTTTGGCTAGACTACATATAGCAAAGTAGTCAAATTTTTGTTTGTGTAAAGTTGTTAATTACATAGTTTCTTTTCTTTCTAAAGACAGGGTCTCACTCTGTAGCCTTGACTACCTTGGAACCATATGTAGACCAGGTTGACTGTGAACACAGAGATGTGCTTGCCTCTGCTTCCGAAGTGCTAGAATTAAAGGCTTTCTCCACCATGCCTGGCTGCCATGTAAATTTTTAAATAATTTGAAAATAGAGTCTAGAAAGATGGCTCAGTGGTCAAGAACACTTTCTCCTCTGATAGAGGGACCTGAGTTCGGTTCCTAGCACCTAAATGGTGGCTCACAGTCATTTATAACACTAGTTTCAGGGGATCCAATGTTCTCTTCCATTTCTGAGAGCACCAGATATTCACATGGTACACCTGCATACACACAAACCAAGCACTCATACACATAAAAATCTTTAAAAATAATACTTTAGAGAAATAATTTTTCCTCTTATTTCAAATTTTATCTGTTTCTTGCAAAATTTTTTAAATATCAAGGTTGCTGGTTTTTGCTTAGTTTTTTCTCTGTTTTTGAGAATTTGATACAATATATTTTGGTCATATTCACCATTCTCATAGTCTCACCAACTGTGTCTTTTTTCTTTTTCTTTTCTTTCTTTCTTTTTTTTTTTCCTTTTCTTGACACTAGGCCTCATTTGTGCAATTTTGTTTTGTAAACTTTGCTGCTGTCTTATGCTTCATTGACAGGTAGCTTCTTACCAATTGTTGTTATCAGTGCCCTCATCATTAGTAGTCAAGGTTGACTTTTAATTATGGAACACTGACTGGGCCTGGTGGTGCACACCTTTAATCCTAGCACTGGGGAGGAAGAGGCAGGTGGATCTCTATGTGTTCAAGGCTAGCCAGAGCTACACAGTGAGACACTGTCGAAGTTGTGTGTGTGTGTGTGTGTGTGTGTGTGTGTGTGTGTGTGTGTGTGTGTATGTGTGTGTGTGTGTGTGTAACACTTCTAGAGCATATTGTCCTCATTTGGGCTGAGCTGTGTGATACATGGGACTTCTTCAGGACTTTAATCCTGAATACAAGTACCTTTTCATACAACTTTAATAATGTTACTACAGATGTCTTTTTATTTTACTGTTTTTATGTGTATGTGTGTTTTGCCTACATGTTTATCTGTGTACTATCTGTGTGTTGTGCCTGTCGGATCCCCTGGACCTGGAGTTATATAGACAGCTGTGGGTGCTAGGATGAACCTGTGTCTTCTGGAAGAGCAACCAGTGCGTTTAAGTGCCAACTATTTCTCCAGCCCTGATAATTGGCTTTTTAAAATTTGTTCTAGGGAATAGCTTTTGATTGTCTTGTAATTACTTATGATAAAGCTTTACTTTAAACAATTTTCAGCAGTGACAATGGTGAGATCTTAACCTGATCCAATGATTACTAATCTCTGTTAAATTTCTTTATTTCTCCTCTTTTAAGAAAACGCAGATTGGAGATGGAGCTCAGTTAGTAGACTACCTACCTAGCAGACATGAAAACCTAGGTTTGATTCCCAGTACCACAAAAATCAGGTGTGCTGTGTACAGGGGAGGCAGGAAGATCACAAATTTGAAGTCTCTCCCTTTATTACTTAAGTTTGATACCAGCTTAGGTTACGTGCAACTTGTACTAGACATTGGTCATTTCATTTTCCTGCATGTCCTTAGTATGTCCTACATGAGTATGTCCTACATAAACTTAATATGTCCTTGCTGGGCATTGTTTTCTATGCATGCATAATCTTTCTCTTGCAAAATATCAAAGGACAGAAAATTCTATTCATCCTAAGATACAACATGTGGCGGTTTGAATGAGAATGGTGCCCATAGCTTATATATTTGAATACTTGGTTCTCAGTTGGTAGACCTACTTGGGAAGGATTAGGGGGTGTGGTCTTGTTGGAGGAGCTGTGTAATGAGGCAGGCTTTGAGGCTCCAGATGACGCAGTGCCATTCCCAGTTAGCTGCTTGCCTCCTCCTTGCAGTTCTCGATGTGTGCTCAGAGCTGTTTCTGCCTCTGTACCTTTGCTCCACCATCATGGACTGTAAAACCCTGGTACCTTAAGTCCAATTAAAACACTTCTTTTATAAGTTGCCACTGTCATGGTTTTTTATCTAAGTGTGGTGGTTTGAAAGAAAATGGCCTCCAGAGGGAGTTGCACTAATGGGATGTGTGGCCTTGTTGGAGGGGGTGTGGTCTTGCTGGAGGAAGTGTGTCACTGTGGAGACGGGCTTTGAGGTCTCATATATGTTCAAGACACACCTAGCAAGCTGACTACTTCCTGTTGTCTATGAGTCAAGATGTAAGAACTCTCAGCTACCTCTCCAGCATCATGTCTGCCTGCATACACCATGCTCCCTGCCATGATGATAATGAACTAAACCTCTGAAACTGTAAGCTAAGCCGCCCCTGAATTAAATGTTTTCCTTTATAAAAGTTGCCATGGTCATGGTGTGTCTTCACAGCAATAGAAAAGTAATTATTACACTACATATTGATCATCTTTCCAAAAAATTACATTACTTTTTTTTTAGTGTACCACCTGCAAGAGTCATTTTTCTGCTTCTACAATATGGGTGCTGAGGGTCAAACTCAGGTCTTCAGTCTTGCTGCTAAGTGCCTTTACCCATGGAGCCATCTCATTAGCTTCATATCCACCAGCTTAATTATTTCTTATAATGTTGGAGATAATGGCTTGGGGATGGGGCAGAAAGTTTATGTGCCTGTGCAGTAACAACAAATAAAACACAGATAAATACCACACATTAAAAATCTTTGTAAGATCATTGAGTTAAAGAAAATAAGCTTTGTTGTAAGGTAGTGAGTTGTGGGGCTGGATTTGATTGGTTGCTCAGTAGTTAAGGCACTGGCAACTCTTCCAGAGGGCCTGGGTTCAATTTTCAGCACCCACATGGTGAGTCACAATTGGCTGCAACTTCAGTTCTAGGAGGTCTAACACCCTCTTCTGGCCTCTACAGAAACCAGGCTCACAAGTGATGTAAAGACATATATGTAGGCAAAGCATCTATACACATAAAAAAATTTTTTAAAGGTAGTGACTTAATGAACTTTGAATTATGAATGTTTAGGTTCTCCTTGGCCAGCTTTTCTTAGGGGAACTAGATGTCTTCTTCGTATGCTTTTTCATGACGGTGCAGAGAATTACTGTATAAAAAGGATTGTTTCCATTTAGGGGACAAAAATACTTATAGCCTAAATTCTGGAAAGTATTTAAACAGTGTAAACATCAGTACTGTCATAGTTTCATGCTGTGGGGATTCTGGGATAAAACTGATGACTCAGGCTTCCTTGCTTCCTTTGGCTCTTTCAACCAACTTCTGTTGTTTGTTTGTTCTTGTTGTGTAAACCAAGAGACACAGTGGAGAATGTATCTATCGCCTGGTTGTTGCTGTTAGGTTTTACTAGCTTGTTTCTTTCTTAAATTACCCCCCCCCCCCCCCCGTTCTTCCTAACAGTAATTTAGGAATAAGAATAATTTAAGAATGATTTCGGATATTAAGTAGGTGTGAGTTGTGATTGGTATGATTAAGGCCTGTTTATATAATTTTAAAGTGGTTAAAGTTCTGATTCTTCTCTTTGGCCTGCTACTGTGAAAATTTTGACTTATAAAATTGTACTGAAAAATTGATTGAAAACATCCGTGTTTCTGCCTGCCTATTTTCTTCCTAGCACAGGAGGGTGAAGACAGGGTGAGAATTTTGATGTCATCACTTAAGCCAGAGAGAAAAATTAAGATCGTGCTCTTAAGATGATTGACCAGTATAAAATGCTCACTAAAGAAATACTCAAAAACAAAACAAAACAAAAAAACAAAAATGGACAGATAGGTGCCAGAGACCCATTCACCTTAACCAAATAAGTATTAGAACATTCTGCTTATTTTTGTCTTTGTGGATTAAAAGCTTTGTTGGCTTTCTAAGGACATTTAGTTTTTTAAATATCTATTGTTTGAGTTCATAATGATATAAGAGGAATAATTTTAAACTAGCTCTTTTAAAATCAAAGTAAACACAGAAAACGTTGATTTTGTATATTACCAAGTTTTCAAAAGCAAGGGGAAAAAAATCACTTTTCATTAGGTCCCATAATCTATACATACATCATTTTTATATACCTTCAGGAAATATTAACATTTCAAAACTAGTTTTATTCATGTGTATTTTAGTGAAAAAAGGAAATAAATGAAAATTGTATAGAATTAGTTTATATGGTCAAATGGCTTTTACTTGCTGATTTCAGGTTTTTGTGCCTTCACACATTTAATCCTTGTGCACATGTAGAATTAGTTATCACACAACAGTTATCCCTTGGGATCCATAGGGGATTGTTTCTGGGATCCTTTGGATAAAATCTGCAGATGCTCAAACCCCATATATAAAATGGTAGAATTGCATATATAGCATGCACACCCCTCCATATGCTTTAAAATCACCTCTAGATGACTTAAAAAATCAGAAACAGGATAAATTCTGTGTACAATATACTTAGTGGCTAAAATAATGAAAAGTCAATACAGATGCACATTCTTCCCTAAAGTATTTTGATCCATGGTTGGTTTACTGTATAGATGTGGGTCCTGCAGATAAAAACGTCTGAGTATGCTTGAACAGTACAAGCCAAGGTTTTTAAAAAGCCTGTATTGGTGACGAGGCGTAGGTCAGGGATAGAATGCTCGTCTGTAGAAGGCTCAAGGCCCCAGATGTAAGTCTTAGCATGGGCACAGGAGGCCTGTGTTCTTTGTGTGGCGCCATCAGTTGTTTTTATAATCCTGTCTAAATCAAGTACGTAGGAAAGGAAAAGAGAAAGTGACAGGTCCAAGGAAGAACAAACTTAGGTCATTAATATGGCCCTCTTTCACTTTCACTTGACTCTCCAATCTCCTTGTTAGCAAAATTCTCTTGTATTTTTTTAAAAATGAATTTTCACAAATGGGTTTATGACTCACTCTTTCTCTGTGTTCTGGCTTATATCCAGTATAATCAGTTGCATATTTCTTATCTATGTATCAGCTATTCATGACTGTGATTATCTCTACTTGTTTGGGATTTTTGTTTTGTTTTTGTTTGTTTAAATGTTTTTATAACATCTCTGTGTGTGTGTGTGTGTGTGTGTGTGTGTGTGTATGTGTATGTGTGTTCACACATGTACCATAGCACCAATGTGGGTATCAGATGCCACAGGTTACATGTCTAATGAGTGAAGACCTTTTCTTGAATTCAGGACAGTGTTGTGTTCGTTGGTGAGAGAGTAGTCAGGGAAGTGTTCATGATGGAAGTGTGAGGGAAGGGAGTAATAAGAAAGGCAGAACACTGAACGTTGGTTTCTACAGGGCTACTGTGTGACTGTAGATAGCTCTCAGGTTATCTTTTGAGGGTTGTAGATTCCTTAGGCCTTCGTAGTTAAGATGATTTGTCACTCTCAATAAGCAGCAGTTTGAGGAGTTAAGAACTAGGTCTGGCATCAGATTTGAGTGGGTGAGTCCAGGAAGACTGCAGGACATGACACACTGGGAGGTCAACCCTGCTCATATATATAATGGGGTGATTTTCATCAAAAAGGAAACAGTGCCTAGTTCCTAGAATGTGCTTCCAGAAGTGACCAAAGTAAAATTATCTCTAATCCTTTTTCGTCTTATTCTGGCTTGTAGCTTTCTTTTGATTGTTTCTATTTTAAATGTCCAGTCGCATTAAAAAGCATAATTCCAGAAACCAGCATGGATATGAGGTTAAGACACTTACTGCTAAGCTTGATGATATGAGTTTAGTCTCCAAAACCCCATGTGGTGATAAGAGAAAACCTGACCCCTGTGAGTTGTATGCCCGCTATCTGTACCCCACCCCAAATAAATGAATGGAAAAATGTTTTTAAAGCTAAAAACCCTAATTCTAGAACTATTGTGAAACTATTATGAAAAACAAGATTGATTCTTAATTTATGACAGGTGTTGGGAGAGTGTTACGTGTCCTGTTTTTGTGCGCATGAGCAGAACGGGCTTTGGAGCCCCTGGATCTGGTTACATACCGGTGTTTATTATTGCTGCTGTGAGGAGCAGCCTTCAGCAGCTTAGAGATTGAAGGGAATCCACGGAGTCGGCGAACTAATCACTCAACTTGACTTTTCTATCTGAGGGAGTAAAACTTCTTAATTCTCTGGGGCCATGAGCGGAGCTAAACTTAACTCTTGGGAATGGTGAAAAAGGGAAAACACACGCACACCCCTTTAGGGTCTGTCATCTTCTCTCTGTCTCTTTAGTTCTTTTTTTTACTTCTATCCAGATGTATCCCTTCTGTCTCTCTCATTGTTTTCCTTCAAACTACTTCCTGATGTCTTCCTTCTACGTCTTGCCTTCTACATCTTTCCTGGTGTTTTCCTTATATTCTGTCTTTACTTTTCCCTTACAGCTTATATACCCCAACAAACTCTTTCAAGCAATCTAAAAATTACAGTGTGATTACATTCCAATTTTTGAGTGAATGATTACAATGAATACAAGTAAAAAACAACATGTTTTCCATAACCCTTACATGATTAAATGTTTTATGTATTGTAGGTGAGAAACAAGTTGTCCCAAGAACACACATGCATTCAGAGTGTAAGCAAGCAAGGTATTTTTCTCAGCCAGTTCTTTTGCTGGCAGGCTGCATTTTGCAGTTACAAAGACAGGATCAACCACGTTATTATTTATCTTATAAGTTTACCTTATAAGATAAACTTACAAGAAATCTTAAAAGAATCACAAATCTAAATTTTTATATATGAAAAACAATCAGCTCTACTTTAAATTCTTAGGGTACGTACCCACTCAAAAAGTTTTTATGTCAGGAAGCTGAGGGCAGAAATGGGTACAAGGAATTAATCATCACCATGAATCACCAACCCATCCAAGCAAGAAAGGTTCATCAGCCAGCAATACAGGCTGCCGTTGTCCTTGTTTCTTGACCTCAGCAAGTCCCTCACTCAACTGTCTAAACTCTAAATGCTTCCCCAAGATTTTCTGCCTCAAAGCCATTAAAAAAACACCTTAACCTAACCTTACTAACAACAATTGTACATGTCTAAATTCTTTCTAAGGGTAGTGGTTGCATCATTTATCTGCTCCAGCAGCAGTGCTTAAAAAAGTTAATCACTGTTATTGTAAGTGCCAGTAACATGGCCCAGTGAGGGCCTAGAAACCCCCTGAGAGTCTTCATATAACCCATAGATTGTGAGGGATGTGGTGCCCAAGAAGGCAACAATCAGAGCTATGCTCAATAACAGCATGAGGTCCTCATAGTCCTTGGGGCTTTGCCTCTCCAAGGCTCACTCAGGTATGACTTTGCCAACCACCCAGCTGTGTTCCATGAGTTCCAGTGCTGCCCGTTGGTCCCCTTGCATGGCCTCCGACAGTTTATAAGCTGTCTGAGGTGGGTGTTGAGGACCAAACTGCCCTTCTGCAAAAGCAATACATGCCTAACTGTTGAGTTATTTCTCCAGCCCTAGAAAAATCTTTCTAAAAGGCTTCATTATGAAATGTTACAAGTTAGGTTGTTACAAGGAATGCATTTATAGTAGTAGTGTTAGAAGAGTTTGTAAGTCTTAATTCTTATTCATTTAAATATATATTCTGAAGTCTGGAGTTGTAATGCACACCTTTAATCCTAGCACTTGGGAGGTAGAGGCAGGCAGGTATTTGTGAGTTCAAAGCCAGCCTGGTCTACACGATGAATTTCAGGACAGCCAGGGCTACATAGACTCACTGTCTTTATATATGTATGTGTGTGTGTGTGTGTGTGTGTGTGTGTGTGTGTGTGTGTGTGTGTGTGTGTATGTGTATGAAAGTACATACTACTTGTAGTTTCCTCTGTTATTTGAAAACACTTTTCCCCAAACTGCTTAGTGACTAATAATTAAGGTGCTTCTTTTTGAGAATGCTTTTAAAAACTTGAGTGGTTTGGAGATAATTATACTATCCAACTTGTCTTTTTTACTGATTACAAAAATGTTTCCTTTCCACTCTACAGTGGAAACAGTTCCTCCTCCCTAAAGTCAGCTTTTCCCATTCAAAGCCAGCCTTAGTTCCTTTCTTCTCTGGACTGTAGAACTTGGAGTCTGTCTCCCCCTCCCTGGCACTTGAGATAGTTACTGCTGCAGAGTGATACTTCATAATATAGCACAATCACATTGAGGTTGCCAAATACCCGTTAGGAAAATTCATAATTAATATTTTGAGAAAACATTGACATTTCTTCCTTACAAATTTTCTAGTTTTCCCAGGAGTGAGGTTGATGCTTAGAGCTGATGTTAGTAGAGAAGGCAGTTTAATATAGTCTCCCTAAAAATCTTGAAATAGATGCGTGGGCAAGATCCCTGGGAAGGGAGGGCGGGGTTTCTGTCTGGGTAAGCCAGTGCTGTCAGCGCTGTATGAAGAAAAAATTTCAGGTTCTACTTGCCTTGGCATCTGATGGCTCCATGGTGATTTGCTTCTCAGTGTGAGGGAATGGCCATATTCTATCTGCATACCTTTTGTCTTTAGACCTAAATCTAGGCTTCGTTTACAGGCAAGGACACTAAAGATCATATAATTTGTAGCTAAATTTCTAGTGAAAATCTTGGCGCTTTTTTTCTAGTGTATATCTTACCGAATCAAGTAGGATGTAGACAGAACATTTTTAGAAGGTATTTTTTAGTTCTTACATAAAAGAATCACAGTGGCATAAAATAAGATGTTCTACTCAAACAAGAATGTATCAGAATGATTCCCACCAGTTAGGACTTGGCACATTTGGTGATTGGTTTCTCCAAAATGTGATCACGTTTGAATGTAGAGACACAAGCTTCTGACTGTACAGAGCAGGAAGTGGCCCAGACTGCTGACCTTACAACTATTTACTGAACATTTTGTGTTGTTTTTTAAGACAAAGTCTCACTGTGTAGCCTTGGCTGGCCTGGAACTTACTATGTAGACCAGGCTGTCCTTGAACTCATAGTGATTCACCTACCTCAGCCTCCCAAATGTTGGGATTAAGGCATGCATCATTACACCCAGCGCCTTCACTGGACATTTAAAAAGTTAATTATGCATATTAGTGAAGTCAAGTTACAGGGATAATGGTATAATCCTGGAGGCACTTATAATTTATTCAACTACTTTTAAATTCCCATAGTATAATTTAATTATACTATATGGTAGTAGATGGCTGCTTTTACTTTTTTAGAATACCAGTTATATAAGTTATGGTTTATATATAGCAAAAGTATACAATTTTGACAAATTTGCACCTCTGCCATGCTCATGATAGAAGTTATATTACCCAAAATGTTACCTTTTTCAGTCCTGGAAAACTGTTGATCAAATAACCTTGCCTTTTGAACATTTTGTAGGCATAGTTACATAGTATATAGCCCTTTGAGTCTGGCTTCTTGCTCTCCATGATGCTTTGGCAAATCATTCATGTTGCCTGGCAGTTCTTTTTCCTTGCTGAGTGTATTCTGTTGAATAAATTCCACAGGCCTACATGTGCGCTCAAGTTTATTCATTGACTAGTTGGTGGGCATCTGTGAGTTGTTTGCAGTTTGGAACTGTTAAAGTAAAGCTATCATAAATATCTGTGTGGATCTTAGAACATTCATTTGGATCTTAGGTAAATACTCGGAAGTAGGATTGCTTAACTTTATTAAAATGTGACATATTTTCCAGTATGAGTATTGCATTTTAAGTTCTTGTGAACAATTGTGAGACTCTTTGTCCATCATCTTTTTCATTGGGGGGGGGGGTAAATAGAGGCTTGCATCTGCGTGCACATATAGTCTAGAGACAAGCTTGGGTCTTGTTCTTTAGGAGCCATCCACCTTGTTGTTTGACCTGGGGCCCCCTCCTTCTGGGCTGTGTGGGCTGCAAGCCCAAGCCAGCCTATCCTTGCCTTTCCAGTAGGCATAGAGCACGTACTGTATCCATTTAGCCATCTCCAGACCCATAGTATTGCCAATCTTCATAGTTTTACTTTTAAATAAAATTTATTGTGATTTCAATTTGTACTTTTGTAATGCCTAATTATATGCAACATCTTTTCAACTATCCCCTTGACATCTGAATATTTTCTTGGTAAAGTGCCTGTTTTAAAAAATTTTTTCAAACCTTTCCTACTTCACAGTGAAGTTGTTTGTCTGCTAACTGATTGTTACTGATTGTTCTGAATTCTTTATATGCTGGATCCAAGTTTTTGCCAAATGTTTTAACAATATTTTCTTCCACACTGCATGTTTTTTTCTTTTCCCTTGACAGTGTCTTCAGAAAGGCAGAGATTTTTGTCAACACTTTTGGGTCCCTAGTTATAAAATTAACACAAGACAGTTAGGAAAAAAAGAGCAAAATTGGTGTGTGTGGGGGAGGTGTATACAATAGGATGTATCTCTGCCTATCATTCTCTTCTTATTCCTATGAGACAAGCATTTAACCCCAGGGATCCTTCTGTCTCAACCCTCAAAGCTAGGGCTCCAAACACATACACAGCTGCACCTGCCTTTTTATGTGGATGCTGGGGACTCAAATTAGGTCCTCCTGCTCACATGGTAAGCCCTCTTCCCCTCTGACTCATCTCCTCAGCCTTCAGTTATCTTACCTGATGTACTCACTCATCCTGTATTTAAAGACTAATGATCTTGCAAAAGAAAAATTGCTGACATTATGTGCAGTTGTAAAAATATTACCATAAAGATAGTTTGAAAGCTTTTTTCCTGTTTCAGTACTAAATTTACATATTCAAGATAGTATTTGGAATTTTTAAAATATGTTATTAAAATACTCTGGTTAATATGTTTTGTTTTTCTTTTATTCTAGTGTTATCCAAGATAAATTCTGTGGAATTATAAATATCTCTGTGGAGGCCCTTCATGATGTCATGACAGAAGACCCCGAAACAAGAACTTACAAAGAGTAGGTGTATCATTTAATTAATCATACTTAAATTTGGAGAATTAAATACATGCTGCCTGATGAGTTTTAATTCACAATATGAAAAGTATAATTTTGTCTTTTATACAGTTTTTATTTAATTTGTTTCTTTAGACAAGGTGTCATGGGTCCCCAGTTGACCATGAACTTGAATAGTCAGAAATGATGTTGAATTTCTGATCTTCCTATCTTTCACTTCCCAAGTCTATAATTGTGTCCCTCCCCCATACCCGCTTTATATGTTACTGTTACTGGGGTTGTATGTGTTGATGAGCATGCTGTGAACTCAGCTGTATCAACAGCACTACACAGTGTTCTCTTCATTATTTTGCTTACAATATTTATTTGATTTTTAAAACCTAGCTCTATTATGATATTCCAAATTGAGCTTCTTCGATATAATAATCATCATTTTGTGACTTGGTAATAATTTGTTTTTTAAATTGAGCTTTTGACAGTTAATGGCTGCTGGAGGTGATGGCATTATTTTTCCATAGGAGTGTAGTCACTGGGAAGTTGCCTGTGATCTAGTAAATGCCCACACATGTACAAGCAACCCCACTTAATTCCCCCTTAAAAGACATGAGAAATAGGAAGGGAAAAAGGGTTCCAAGGAAGTGGGAAGGGGTTGGAGAAGGGAATAGGCATAAATATGATCAAAATGCATTATATACATATATAAAATATCCAGAGAAGAAATTTAAAATATTATAAATAAATAAGTTCCAAATATGATCTGGCATAAATTTCTTTGTAAGGATCTTTTGAATAAGTTCCCCCTTTCAAGCAAATAATGAGGAAAATGGGATGAGTTGTTTTGTATTTTTGTGATTAAAACATCTTAAAATGGTACCTTTTGAATACCTTGGTGACTTTCAAGTGATTGACTAGTTTCAAAAGGTAATAGTTAAAATTATGTTCTTTTGGTGACTAGTTAGGCTGTGGGAGACCAGCTTCCACATTTATTTACCCCAGGGACTCTTGAGGAGTTGAGGGATAAAAGACTTAGAAATATAGAGAGGAGAGAAACAGAAACACAGGGTAGCCTCGGGTGGGCCTGGATCCTTATCCACCAGCCCAGAGCTTTATTCAAAGGGACTTTTTTTTACAATGCCAAGGGGAGGGGCAAAAGACCTCCCCGTTGCTAGATACAGCCAAGTGTAGACCCTTACAAACACCTGATACCCAGGCCCGTGGTCCAGTCATCCTCTTATACAGTCCTGTTGGATAAAGCCACTAGGAAACCTTGGTAGGCTCCAACATTAGGCAAAATACATTGTTAAAAATACTGAAGGGTAGCCAAGCTTAGTGGCATTTGCTTTTAATCTCAGTAAGTGGATCTCTGAGTTCAATACCAGTCTGGTTTTCCAGAGTCCTAGGCCAGCCAGGTCTACATAATGAGACCCTGTCTCAAAAACACAAAGCAAACAAAAAAGAATACTGATGGGGCTAGAAAAACGACTCAGCAGCTAAAGATCACTTCCTACTTTTTTACCCAGGTTCAGTTTCCAGCATTCACATAACTATTCATAACTGTCTATAACTCCAGTTCCAGGGGAATCTAACACCCTCTTTTGACTTCTAAGGACATCATGCATAAATGTGGTGCACATATATACCTGCAGGCAAACTCTCATACATAACAAAATGAAAATAAATATGAAGAATACTGATAGTCTTATTTATACATATATCAACTTGAATTTTTAAGATTAATTATATCTTTCTGTTGGTAGCATTTATTATACCTTCTTCTTGCTATTATATAAATAAAGATATTTACCTGTAATGTTTAGCAAGGTTTCATGAGATTGTATGCTGCTTAACATATTAATGGAAAGAACCTGTTTTCTTTGCACTTTACAAAACCATTTATAACTAATGGGAAAGATTGCTATTTGAGTCCTGTTTTGTTGAAAACACCACAAGCAGATACATGTGGATCTTATTAAACATAAAAATATCTGACTTGTTATTTACTTTTGAAGAATTATTATGAAATAGAAATATCCAGAAATATCCAGTGACTACAGAAGTAACCACTTATGCATGTAGGGAATGTGCCTTTAAAGTGAACAGGAATTGTTCACAATAAGACTTTAACAGGACCATAAATAGTATTTTTATACAGTGTGTGACACAGTTTACAAGCGATGGTAAAGTATTCACGATATGTTCAGATATCCCTTGCTCAGTTTATTTTATATGAATATTATATATATATGTATACATACACACATATACGAAATGAAAACAAGAAATAATCTATAAGAAGACCAGAAAGTTCTTGTCCAGTTTATCTTATATAAGTGTATAATATAAGAAAACAAGAAATAATATATAAGAAGACAAGAAAGTTCTTATTCCTTATGCCAAATTCATCATAAACAAAAACAAAAACAAAAAACCCAACTTTGGCTTTAGAAGGAAACAGCCCAGTTAGGAGCTGAAAGTGCTGCTGTCCAGGCTTGCCAACCCGAGCTGAGTCCCTGGAACCCACATTAGAAATCCAAACAGGGAAGCTAGACATGAGGGCTGGTGTTCCCGGGAGCCAGAGCCCATCACTCACTGCTGCTTCCCTTCCCCAGAACTACTAGGTGGAGGCTTTTACCCGGGGTTGTATAGGAACATAATGGAGACACAAGTTACCCCGCTTGTGTGAGTTTGGCCTCTTAGTGTGTTTGCAGAGTCTGTGGTAAGTCCTCCTCCTCTGTAATCTGTGCCCGTAGACTTCCAGAACAGTGCAGATGAAAAGCATCCAACAGTCACTTTAGTGGCTGACTTACTTTCCAGCTTTCCTTTTATGTTTATTTGAACAGTTCATTGAAAGGAAGCTCATCTTTCTGGTTCCATTGACATTTGAATTATAATACCACTTGAGAATGAATTAGAACAAAAGAAGAAAAGAGTTTTCTTCACCTACGCAAGTAGTGTACATATTAGGGTTCTCTACAGAAACAGAAACAGTAAACAGAACTGTAAAAATATTTTAAGAAATTGGCTCATCTGATTACAGAGGTTGAGGCATCTCTGGTTTATAGTGGCAAGCTAGAGACTTAGGAGACCTGATAGTTTTGAGTTCTAGTCCATCCAGGTTTAAAAGCAGAAAAAATCTTTAAGTCCCAACTTAAAAGCAGATAGAGCATGAATTCTCTGGCTTAACATTTTTCTGTGTGTTTGCTGTGTTGGCAGAAGCCCAACCATGTAGGGGGGAGGTTTGCTTTGCCCAGCTCATGATTCAGAAACTGATCTCATCTAAAAACAGCTTCACTGCACACCTAAAATATTTAATCAGACTCATGTGTTTTGGATACTTGTCCCTAGTTGGTGGAACTCTTTGGGGAGGATCAGAAGGTGTGGTCTTGTTGAAGGAGGTCTGTGACCAGGGATGGGCTTTGAGGCTCCAAAGCCCATGCCAGCCCCAGTCTGGCTCTGCCTTGTGCTTGTGGATCAGGATGTAAGCGCTGAGCTCTGCTCTGGCACCATGCTTGCCTGCCTGCTGCTGTGCTCTCTGCCATAGTCGTCGTGGACTCTAGCCCTTCGCACCTCAAACCCAAATTAAGTGTTTTCTCTCACAAATCGCCATGGTCATGACAAAACACAAAGTAAGAAGTTGGTACCAGGGAGTGGACTACTGTTATGGTAGACTTGATCATGCTGGGTTTTTGGAGGAGTGTGGAAGACTTTGGAAATTTGGCCCAGGAAAGCAGTCTAACACTGTAAGTGGAGTTTAACAGACAGACTAGCACTAGTAGGATCTGGGAGATGGGTGAGGAGAGCAATGTGAACTGTGGAAGCTCAGCTCCAAAGAGTTTCAGAGGGAGTGGTATTAGAAACTAAGCTAGAGGCCATTCTTGTGGTGTCTGGCAAAGAATGTAGTTGCTTTTTGCCCTTGTAAAAATCTACCTGAGGCTAAATTGAAAAGCTTTGGACTAATGTAGTTGGCAGAGGAGATTTCAGTTGACTCTATCACGTGGTTATTACTATTCACTCTT
>CABHPH010163114.1:0-68746 GCA_902168325.1 Peromyscus nudipes
GTTCCAAGAGATCTGATGTCCTTCTCTGCCTTCCTCGAGCACTGCATGCACATGGTGCAGAGGCATACATTCAGACAAAAACCCACACAAATAAAGTAAATATATACAAATTAGAAAAAAAACTACATAGTGCTAGCTGTTGGAATACCTCTGGAGAAACTAATATCTAGGATTTCTTCAGAATATATGAATGTGGGATTGGCCGTGGAAGATCAAAGAATATGTATTTTTCTTTTCTTTCATTCCTTTTATCTTATTTATTTATTATTTATTGACAGAGTCTCTTATGTAGCTCAAAATGGCCTTGAAATCATGGGCTACCTGCCTTAGCTACCTACATGCTGAAGTTACAGGAATGTGCCACCATACCTGCCTAAAAACAATGTTCTTAACATTTTTACAAAGAAAATCGGAGTCTCTTACATTGGATGTCATTTATTAAACAAGGAAACCAGTGGTTTCAGAAAACCCTTGATTAAGCATTCATTAGTTGACCAGTAAATTATATTGATGATTTTAACTTGTTTAATGACTTTCTCCAACCTTCTAGGAAAAACTTGTATCATTCTACTTTACAGGTTAGAAAACTAAGCATAGACTGGAGAGTCGGCTCAGTGGTCAACAGGACATCCTGCTTTCACAGAGAAGCCGAGTTCTGTTCCCAGTTGTTCACATTTGCCTGCAAGTTCAGCTCCAGGGGATCCAATGCCCTCTCTGGGCATCCTTGGGCACTTGAACTCATTCATATATACATATAAATACACAGACAACCACACATATACATAGTTAAAAATACTAAAGTGTCCTAGAGAGAGAGAGAGAGATCATCTATAAAGAGTATCAGCTGCTCTTTCAAAAGACCTCAGTTCGATTCCCGGCGCCCATATAGCAACTCACAACCATCTGTTGACTCTAGTTCCAGAGGATCCAGTGCCCTCTTCTGGTCTCCAAGACACCAGGCATGCAAGTGGCACATATACAGCAAAACACCCATTTATATAAAATTATAGATAGATAGATGATAGATAGATAAATGGCATGAATATAAAAAATAAAATTTTAAAACCGCCTTTTAAAGGTTGTGTGTGTGTGTGTGTGTGTGTGTGTGTGTGTGTGTGTGTGTACACACACACATATATATATAGTTTCTTTAAAAAGCAAAGGAGACCGAGCTGGAGAGAGCTTGAGTGGTTTAGCTCAAGGAAGTTATGTTCAAAGATTATTTTTCAAGACTAGACCTCTAGGCTACCTATCTAGTATGTGAGCCACTATGCTCTGTTGCTTAATGTGATGCGTGAGATAGAGATAGAGATATATAGATATATAGATATATAGATATATAGATATATAGATATGCTTTTTCCCTAACTAAAATCCAGGCACACTTTCTTTGTAACTCCTGGAACCTAGCAAACAACATAAAATAGTTGCATTTAACATAACACACTCCCTGATCACTAACATTTAAAATGTTAAAAAAAAAATTTTAAGAGAAACAAATGTGTAGTTAAGGTGATCAAAAATAAAATGCTTGATGCTATCCCACTTTTCCAAGGTCAGTCCTGGTTTAATTTGTTGATCAGTTACTATTGTAACTACTTCCATCCCCAAAGCACCCCTGATAATACCTCATATTATATAGTCATATGAAATTTGTCGGAACATGATGCACAATACAAATGGTTATAGAAATCCTTATAAAATTCAGTATATTCCTAAAATAAAGGTCAATGTCCTAACCATCCAGTAAATATAATACATGCTAGATATTTAAAATAAAGTTAATTAATTCCTCATTAGAAAAGAATTAACGGCTAACTGGCTTAAGCTTTCCCACAGGACATTTTTTTTTTATATATATACCAGCTGGAATACTCACAATGAAGATTCATGCAAAAAAAAAAGTCTCAAACTGCCACTGGGGTGGGGGGTTGTGAAAGATAAACATCAACTCATAGAGAAGTCATCAGCATAAACCTGACACAAAGTAACAAAGAGACACTGGTAACAAGCTTTGCAACTGAGGAAAAATACTGCCCTTTGTATTAAAGCATGTCCGAAGTAACCATAGGCGCTTTGAGCAAAAGTTAGGAATTTAGAGTGGGCTGCAACCTAGACATCCCAGGCAAGGGTGGCTTTCAGAGACAGACGGGGCACTACAGTCTGTCTCCGTGCAAATTAGTGTTGCAATTTAATTCCCGGTATAAACTAGCACCAGGTGGGGCCTGTACAGGGTGATTACAGCAGCTCTCATGAATGGACTGATCTACTCATTTGATTAATGGGCTGATGCAGGAGTTAATAAGTGGATTATCTCAAGAGTGGGTCTGCCACTTGGTCTAGGACTCACGGACTGTCTGTCTGTCTCTTACCAGGTGATACTCTGCACCACTTGGTCACTTTGCCAGCAAGAAGTCCACCACCAGATAGGGCCCCTCTTTACCTTGGGCCAGAATTACAAGTAAAAAATAAACCAGCTTGCTTTCTAACTCATCCAGAATGTGGTTTGTGTTGTTAGCAACATAAAACAGACCAGAGCTAAGGGATTGGTCTTCCACAGTGTGACCGGCTGCTGCTTCAAGTGTCTCCTTCTGCCTACAAGGATCGAATTAGTCTTATCTAGATGGTGCCTGATCCAACTGCTTTCGTCCATGTCCTTTACTCTGCCAAACACCATGAAATTCAAGAAACCACATCCTCGATCTGATGAAAAGAGACGCAGAGCTTACTATCAGCCTGTACTGATGGGACTGCATTCCTAATTACTGCACTCTCTTTCTGATTAGCGTCATATAACACTAAACTGGACGGGAGATAGAAAAGAGCCCTGTCATTTCCCACGATAGAAAGGACTACCAGGAAAAGAACTAAGAATAACCTGGTTTATTGGTCTTTATCTTGCTGATCAAGGGAAATTTAGTTCATCTCAATGCCAAAAGGAGAAAAATAAGTTTATTATGTTTATAAATTGCATATTCTATTTGCCTAGTATGTATGGAGAAAATCATCTCTGTGTCAATCATTTTGAGAAAGCCATTGGATTTCATGTGTTTCCATTTTCCTCTTATAAAATAAAAGATCTCCACAGAACCAGCAAGATTCTCTCACTATTCAAACATAACAAGTCAAATACAATTATGAGTTGATGCATTTGAAATGTGCTCTTCATTCATTTGAAATGTGCTATTCATTCATCAAGCATATGTTGGCAACTATTGAAAATAACATGTTCAAAATACATGCTCACCCTCAGAAAGTTCTCAGTCAAGTATAGAAGTCAGTGTAAAGGCTTATACTTCATCATAGCACATGCAGTGGGAGAGGTGTCTATAAATGTCCCTGAGAATACAAAGAGGCTGTCTCTGTTATAAGGAAACAGGAGATTTTCAGATGGATCTTTTTTATTTCAGATTTGTTTATTTTATGTGTATGAGTGTTTTGCCTGCCTGACATATGTGCACCATGTGTCCACGCTGCCTGAGGAGGTCAGAAGAGAACATCAGATCCTGGAACTGGAGTTCTGGAGAGCTGTAAACCACCATGTGGGTTTGAGGACCCACAACTGGGTTCAGTGCTCTCCACTGCTGAACCACCTCTCCATCCCCCTCAATTAGATCTTTATAACCAAGAAGAAGAGGATATTAAATAGAGAAACAAATGGAACATAGGAGGTTGCAAATTATCTTGTCTGACTTAAGGGTGTAGATTTTTAAGAGATTAAGACGTTGCTGTTAATAGGGCTGGAAACTAAGATGGGCAAATCTATATCTTCTATTGTGTACTAAGACATTTAGACAGCATCCTGCAAGAGGCGCATGAAAATTGCCTCTTCAGGTCACATTAAAATGTAGCTGACAGCCAGGCATCATGACCCCAATCTGCAATCTCAGCACTCAGGAGTCGAAGGCAGGAAGACAGGGAGTTCAAAGCCACTTTGGGCTACTTATCTCAATAATAACAAAGACCTTATCTTTGTTATTAAACCTTACCTCAATAATAACAGAAGGACATTCATCAGTCTATTGGTTATTTTTCCTCTTGCTAATTATTCTATTTAAACTCATAATAGTCTAAGATTAAGATACTACTAAGTTGTCTGAAATAATAGCTCTAGTCAAAGCTACAACATCCGCAAATAGCTAAATTTAAATTTCTATTTATTCATGACTGTATTACTCAAAGTTAAATATTAAAAACTTCAGTTCCTCAGTTATACTAGCTCGTTTTAAATATTCATTGCTGTATGTAGCTAGGAGCTTTCATTTTGTACATCACCAGTATAAACATCTCCACCCTTGAGCAAAATGTTTCCTGTACATCATTGATGAAAGATCAGCTAACCATCTACATAACAATGAGTCCACATTATGAAAAACACACAATTGCCTTTATTTCTTTTTAATTTTAAAGTGCATATATTTATTCTTGTGGGGGATTTTAAGACTTAAAAAATACAACCACCTATGAATTTAGAAATTAGTAAACTCTAATGAAGGTGAGAATCTTAGCAGGCTCAACAACATCATTTTCCTTTGAGAAACAACACCAAGGTTTGGAAATCTCAGAAGAGCATAACACCCTTGAGGGAATGAGCTCGTTTGTAAGTTAGTCTGTGAGAATGATGACAGATATACTCCTCACATGTAAGCAATAGGTAAATAGGCTCAATTCCAAAGCTGTGTGCAATTGCTACTACTAGTTTAGTCAAGAAGAAGAAAAGTACAGAACCACAAAGTTCTGTGGAGTCTGTCCCAGGGCTCTTCCTGAGATCAGTAGAGAAGAATCTTCTAGCACCTTCAGTAATGCTAAAGGAAAAATCAACACACAAAAGGCAATTTACTGGCTGATATAACTAGAAAATACAAAAGTAGCAAAAATTTCAGAATGGGTTGATACAGGATACATATATCTATATACAAACATAGTCTATCCATATATTACAGAAGCATCTACACACACACACACACACACACTCTAGGGGTTCAACTTCAGTCTTGATCTACACTTTGTTGTCCATGCTGTTGACTTTTTTTGGTGGGGTGGTTTCAAGACAAAGTATCTCTGTGTAACAGCCCTGGCTGTCCTGGAACTTGCTCTGTAGACTAGGCTGGCCTCGAACTCACAGAGATCTGATGGGTGATGTCATTCTGTAAGCTGTGAATATGTGTTACTCTGATTGGTTAATAAATAAAGCTGTTTGGCCAATGGTGAGGCAGAATAAGGTTAGGCAGGACATTCTAACTAGAGAGAGAGGAAGAAAGAAAGAGAGCAGAGGAGATGGTTGTTAGCCACCACCAGGAGAAGCAAGATATAAAGATACTGGTAGGCCACAAGCCACATGGCAAAGTATAGATTTATAGAAATGGGTTAATTTAAGATGTAAGAGCTAGCTAGCGAGAAGCCTGAGCCATCGGCCATGCAATTCGTAATTGGTATAAGCCTCCATGTGTTTACTTGGGTCTGACCGGCTACAGGACTGGACGGGACACAGGAAAACTTTCAGCTACAGAGATCCTCCTGCCTCTGCCTCCCAGGTGCTGGGATTAAAGGTGGGCACCACACCCACCCAGTTTATGGTGTTGACTTGAACAACCATTTTATTCATGATATAAAATAGCTGAAAAAATATGAATAGCTTGTCCATGTCTGAGCTAGTCTCTTTGCATACGGAGCACCTCTACTAAGACCAGAGCAGGTCATGTTTGGGTGACATAGGTGTGACTATCTGAACTGCAGCAAGGAAGTGAAATAATCTGGGCCACCAAAACAACATAAGATGTTGGGAAAACCAAACTGTTTACTCTGTCACCAGCAAAACAATGTTGACTGCTACTTAGTTTTCACTAATATCAATCAAAAAACCTTTACACTCTGGGTGATTTTTATTCAATAATAAAATACACAGTGAAATCCATAAGTGGAGAGATGATCTTGGTTTCAGACTCAGAGGAAAACCCCGTGGAGGCTGCATAAGGAAGAAAATAGTGGCATGAAAGTGGTAGATTTTGTATTTTGGGTGTAGTCACATGCACATGCATATGCGTGCATACATACACACACACATATATACACACACAATGGGGGAAGTAGACCAAAAAGATACAATTAACTGGTCACGTTACTCTAGTTACCACAAATTTTAGCACCAAATTCCACTGTAAGTGAACAGATTTAAACAGAATTTGTTACTTTGTTCTCTTCAGTTTTCACATTTCATGCCAAAATTATTTCCCCCAGCTTCAATTTCTCCTAAATCATTCTGTACACAGATACCAAATCACCCCTTTAAAATAATACTTCTTGGGATGAAAGCAGGGCTCAGTGGCCAAGCAGTCTAGCAGAAACCATGAGATCCAGGTTCAGTGAGAGCCTGTTTCAAAAAATGTGGTAGAAAGTGATAGAGAAGAACACCAGATGTATGTTGACATCTGACCTCCTACACACATCCATGTACACTCACATACATAACACATGCATAAATATATGAATAAACAAACAAAATAAATAAAAATAAAATATATAAAGCACTACTCTTACAAGAGAAGAAAACATTACTGGAAAATGCCAGCTCTGAGGTAAGAATGCCACTTAAAAGCTATTCTTCTTCTGTAAAAACAAGGAAATTGTACTTCATTAAAGACTTCAATAATTAAGTGCGATGATATACACATAATGCCCAATGCATGAGTGCTCAACATAAATACATTTTTGTTCTTAAATTCCCCAACCAAAACCCATTAATTGATCTTACTTACATAAAGCCCCAAATCTATACCCCAGATCTGTATTTTTCTTCATCAGCCTTAATTTAAGCATTAGCCTTTCTATTTCTTAAGGTGATTTTCCTCACATGGTGTAAACCTACCCCATTCATTTAGTCATAACTGCTCCTTGGAACTCTTTGTGGTTTTCTAATTCTCACAACCTGAAGTGCTCTTTGAACAGGACTTATTATTGACAATTATTTGCAATGAAAATGATGACAGATTCAATACTTTGTATACAAATACTTTGCTATTTCTATACAAATATTTTATTAGTGACAATTGCCCATTATACATTTTACTAAAATGTTATGACTTAACATGTGGATAGTTGATGAGTATTTAATAATACAGGCTTCATCGCACAACTGGTATTTTCATTTTTTAATTCACATATGATTGGCCAGAAACATTTAGAAATTCCACTTGAGATTCTACTTTTTTGCCACAAAAGAAAACAATAAAGGCATTTATCTACCTCTGACATAATGTCTTGTTTATAAATTGACATCATTATAGCTCATATAACATTTTTTTCTCTATTCTAAGTGAACATACTCCTAACAATACTAAATGAAAGAAGACTGCAAATAAAATTAAATTCAACAGAGCAGCATAGCAAAGTGGAGGTGTGAAGGACCACGCTAAGTGGAGGAGGATGGGACTCATTTCTAAAGAAGAGGTTAAATAAACAATGAGCATACAAATAACCACTGCAGTTTCTCCTCAAATCTCAAAAAGAAAACGCATTCTTAGAACATAGTTCTAATAGTTTCTATCTTTTTCCACTGTATTAAAAAAATCCTTGAAGGTAGGAAAAATGCTTTATTCTCCTTTATATTTTCATACTCTTTAGCATTGTGTTTCAAACCACTGAATGTTTCATGAACTTCAGTTAGTCAGTGAGCCCACTAATAAACCAGTGTCAGTAATGCTTTAACTCTTATGTGTTTACACTTGAAGAAAAACATGTAAGCATAGAAATCGAATTTTCTTCACCTGTTGATTTCCCCCCTTTGGCTTTTAGCCTTTATTGTTGTTGTAATAAGAATGTTGAAAACGTTTTATTAAATCCTATTATGCAAATTAATGAAACATCATTTCACATTTCTAAAGTTTAGCTTGCCTTTTTAAAATGGATGTATAAATTTAACTTAGAAAAATGATGATGTACTTCTAATTCAGATTGTAGGAGGTCATAATCTTCTACTTACTGATCATATTTTACTTCACTCCCTTTATGTATCTGTGAGAGAATTATTCTGTTGTTAATGTGTGTTATGGATAGCATAATTAAAGTCAGCTGCTGCTGCTGCTGCTGCTGATGATGATGGTGGTGGTGGTGATGGTGATGATGATGGTGATGACCACTTCACAGAATGCTCAAGAAGTTGACAGATATCTCAACTTCGGCAAGGAAGTTTGGCTAACTCATTTCAATTAACATAATTACAGTAAACTGCTTTGGAGAAGGTATATTGTTTTTGGTTGTTTTTACTCTTTACTCTTTGAGGATCCCACCACCCAGCTCTCAAATAAATCACACACGGAGACTTGTTCTTCCTTATAAATGCCTGGCCTTATCTTGGCTTGTTTCTTGCCAGCTTTTCTTAACTTAAATGATCCTGTCTATCTTTTGCCTCTGGGCCTTTACCTCTCTCTATTTCTATATACATTTCTTGACTTCTTACTCTGTGTCTTGCTATGTAGCTGGGTAACTGCCCCTGAAGTCCTCCTCTCCTTCTTTTCTCAATTCTTGCTCTCCTCTTCCCTGATTTTTCCACCTCTTTACTCTCTCTGCCTGCCAGCCCAGCCGATCCTCTCTCCTGCTTCACTATTGGTTGTTCAGCTCTCTTTAGACCAATCGGGTGTTTTAGGCAGGCAAAGTAACAGCTTCACAGAGTTAAACAAATGCAACATAAAATAATGCAACATTCTTTGCATCATTAAACAAATATTCCACAGCACAAATGAATGTAACGTACCTTAAAATAATATTCTACAATACTATACACATGAGCTAGAAACCTAAACTGAATAAAAAGATGCTAGTTGTCTTATTTAGGACTTTATCATTGTGAAGAGATACCATGACCGTGGCAACTCTTATAAAGGAAAAATACTTAATTCGGGTGGCTTTCAGGTTCAGAGGTTTAGTCCATCATCATCATGATGAAACATGGCAGCATGCAGGCGGACATCATGCTGGACAAAGGGCTGAGAGTGGAGAAGGAGTTACATCTTGATCCCTCAGAAAACAGGATGTGATCTGAGACATTGGGAGTGGCTTGAGCATATATGAGACCTCAAAGCCCACTCCCACTTGACTTCCTCCAACAAGGTCATACCTACTTCAACAAAACCTCCTAGTAGTGCCACTCTCTATGAATTTATGGGGACCAATTACATTCAAAGAACCATATTCCACTGCTTAGCCCCATAAGCTTATAACAATATCATAATGCAAAATGCATTTAGTCCAACTTCAAAAGTCCCCATAGTCTATAACAATCTCAACAACGTTTAAAAGTCCAAAGTTTAAAGTCTCTTCTGAGATGCATGTAATCTCTTAACTGTAATCCCTATAAAATCAAAATAAAAAAACATATCATATACTTCCAACATGTAATGGCACAGGACATACATAACTGTTACCAAACATAGGGAAGGGAGCATAGTGAAGAAATACTGGACCAAAGCAAGACCAAAAATCAGCTGGGCAAACTCCAAACTCTGAACCTCCATGTCTGATGTTAAAATGTTCCTCATATCTCCAACTCCCTTCAGCTTTGATGACTACAACACACTTCTTTCTCTTGGGCTGGTTTCTACTCCCTGTTGGCAGCTTTCCTCAGCAGGTATCCCATGGCTCTGGCATCTCTAACATCTTGGGGTCTCCAAGGCAATCCGGGCTTCACCTTCACAGCTTCACACAATGGCCTCTCTAGGCCTCCATTCAAGGACACCCTGACACATGCCTGACCTCAGCAGCTTTCCTTAGTCATTGAGGAATATTCCATAACCCCTTTCTTCTATCCTTAAAGCCACACCATGTGGCCAAAGTTGCCAGGTTCTGCTGCTTACTGGGCCTGGAACATGGACCCCTAGGTCAATTATGTCTTCACCAGCTTTCTGTTTTCAATGGTTTCCTTCACAGCCTAAGCTTGGTTGTCCTGAAACTGGATCTGTAGATCAGGCTGGCCTTGAACTCAGAGATCTTTCAGATATATCTTTACCAGCTTTCTGTTTCAATGGTTACATTCACTGCCTAAGCTTGGCTATTCTGGAACTTGCTATATAGATCAGGCTGGCCTCAAATTCAGAAACCTGCTAGCCTCTGTATCCCAAGTGCTGGGATTAAAGGCGTGCACCACCACACCCAGCTCTAAGCTTTTCTCTAATTCCTTTCCACAAGTTAGAAACTTAGCTGGGTGGGATCTTGCCCTGAGGTCACCACTCCCTTTATTCCATTTCTTAATCTGTTTATCTCCTTAAACACAGAATTTAGCTACATTCCACTTCCTGGTGCTCCTTTTCTCCTCAAATTTTACATTTTGTAATTTACCATGCTCAGCTTGTTCCTTTTCATTATAAATCTTCATTAGAGTTACCACTAATAACCATGTAATAGAATTTATACTAGGCTGTTTTGAAGTTTCCTCTGCCAATGGAATTAATCCAAAACTCTTCAGTTTAGCCTCAGGTAGACTCTTTGGACAAGGGCAAAAGGCATCCACATTCTTCACATATTAATATTCTTTTCCTCTGAAACCTCTTGAGCCAGGCCTCCTCAGTTCATCAAATCACATTCAGCACCACTGTCTTCCATGCTCCTACCAGTATGGCCCATTAAGCAGCACTTAAAGTGTTCAACCCTTTTCTAATCCACAGTCCCAAGGTCTAGATTCCTTCAGACAAAAGTGTGGCCAGGCCTATCACAACAATACCCCACTCCTGGTACCAACTTCTGTCTTAGGGTTTCTACTGCTGTGACATGACACCATGACCATAGCAAATCTTAAGGAAAAACAGTTAGTCCAAAGAGACTAAAAGTTTCAGAGGTTTTAGTCCATTATCGTTATGGTGGGACATGGCAGTGTGCAGGTAGACATGGTGCTGGAGAAGGAGCTAAGAGTGGAAAAGGAGCTATATCTTAATCCCTCAGGCTACAGGAAGTGGTCTGAGACATTGGACATGGTTTGAGCATGTATGAGCCCTCAAACGCCACCCCCACAGTGACACACTTCCTCCAACAAGGCCACACCTACTCCAACAAAGCCACATCTCCTAATAGTGCCTCTTCCTATGAATTTATGGGAGCCAATCACATTCAAACTACCACACTAATTAACCTGAGAAGTTTTAACCAGCGCCTAAAACATGGTCCAGGTATGAGTGAGTATGGCAAGAAAACAGCTCTTTCTCAGAGTAAACAGGATGCTCTCTCACATGGGGGGCAGTGAAATGAAAAGTAAGGAAACAATTCTTGTAAAGTTGGCCTAAGTCTTTAAGGGTTACTGATCTCATCATCAAGAACTTTTATGTGGAGCAGGTGAGACGGCTCAAGTGGGTAGAAACACTCCCTATGCAAGCCTGACAACCTGAGTTTAATCTTCGGATCCCACAGGAGAAGAGAACCGACTTTTGAAAGTTGTCCTCTGACTGACACACGTGCGACACGACACTTACATGTGTGCACACTCGGTCATTATTAATAACTAATTTTTCCAAAATTAAGAAGCTTGTATCTACCATGCTTGGTTTTTTTTTTAATTTTCTGTATTATCTTAATATTCATTACAATTTCAAAAAAAAAAACCACCTATTTCTTCTGTTCACTCTGATTTGGGTCAGAGTTGAGTACAAATCTTCCCGAGAAAAGATGAAGGGAAGTGAAAGAATTAGCCTCTCCACTACAGGTTTCCCTCCAGACTTTCCAATGTATCTTCAGCATAAATGGTTATTCCTGAGTGTGTTAGCTTGTGATTTCTCTAAGATGCAGGAAATGTGCAGAAAAAAAAACCATGGGGACACTTTAACCATTGCCACTGTCATGAGTGGAATTATAGAACTCCATCAATGGCCTGCTTAACTCCCCTCCCCCTCCCCCCGCCGTGTGTGTGTGTGTGTGTGTGTGTGTGTGTGTGTGTGTGTGTGAGAGAGAGAGAGAGAGAGAGAGAGAGAGAGAGAGAGAGAGAGAGAGATGATTGAACCTATAATCCTATCACACTGGAGGCTAAGTGACCTTTCAGATTAGGTGTCTAAGATTTTCACCGAGAAGTGGCCTGCTGACTGAAACAATGTACTTTCACTTGGGAGGGAAGCAAAGCGTCTTATCTCAGCCATTGTTACTCAAGGCTTCTCTCTTCCAGCTGGACCTAACCAAATCAAAACAGAAACAAGTACCTCTTCTCTCAATCAGAACAACACACTGCCAGTTTCCCATTGTTTCTTTGGGCAGGGATTATTTATACAGGGGAAAACGTCCCTTCAAACACCAAATACAGATACCTTACAGAAGCATATGGACGTATGGAAACCGAAGTGGTCTGAGAGGGACAGATTCACATCTTCTGTCATAGGCAAATGCTGAGGCTTGCGCTTAGTCGTGACATGATGCACAGAATTCCCACTTCTTTGTATTTACTTCTCTCACTGTTACCTATGGCTTTGTCCTTCTCCTCTCCCCTCCTCCTCCTTCCTCCTTCCCTCCTCTCCTTCCTCTTCATCTTGATGTTTTGTTAATATATGTAAGATAAGCATGTAAATCACATGCATTCCTTGTTAATTCCTCATATATTCTAGTTCTTGTTACTAATATCATTTTCTTATATACACAGTCATGCTTATTGAATAGCTCAGGTCCCATTAGAATGTTTCACACCAAAACTAAGGTTTCATTTAGTTGCTTATGCTTTAAAAATCATTGAGAACCCCCATGGTGTTGATACTGGTTATTCACAGATACTAGAGAGGTATCTACCAGACCCTCACTCTACTAGGCAGCCCAAATAGTCTCACAAGACCACTCCCAAGAGAAACAAGCTTGACCACTATGTCATCATCAAGTTCCCCCTGACCACTGAGTCAGCCATGAAGCAGACAGAGGCAACAACTCACTGTGTTCATTGTGGATGTCAAGACCAACAAGCACCATATCAAACAGGCTGTTAAGAAACTCTGTGATGCTGAAGTAGTCAACATCTGATGGAGAGAAGAAGGCATGTGACTGGCTCCTGATTACGGTGTTTTGGATTTTGCTAGCAAAATTAAGATCTGTTCAAAATTTTAAATGTATAGATCATATTTATTATAAGGTATCCACAAAATACTTCAAATTGAACGTGAGTTAAGAAAATGCATTAATTTTATAACAACATAGTGTTGTGGGATAGTTGTACCCTGTGTGAAGGTGTATTTGCTGTGATTGGTGTAATAAAGAGCTGAGTAGCCAATAACTAGACAGGAGGTGTAGGTGGAATTTCTGGGGAGAGAAAGGAAGAGGAGGAGAATCTAGATGCACAGGAGACACCAGGAGACAGGGAGAGGAAATGAGAGGTACAAGATGGAAGAGAGGCCATGCCACATAATAGAATGTAGACTAATACAAATGGGTTAATTTAAGTCATAAGAGAACAAGCCTAAGCTATAGGCTGAGATTTCATAATTTATAAGAAGTTTCTGTGTGAGACTCCTTATTTGTCAGCTGACAGTCCAAAGAAAAATCTTTTACATCTAGCGCCCAACATGGTGCTCGAATATCCACATAGGGCCTGAGAAAGTGGCCTCTTGGGTAGATTTGGCATAGAGAGGTGCGATTCTTTTAAGAGGTCCTGCTGTGCAGCAAAGCGCTTGAGCAGCCAGTGTACTAGGTAAAAATGCCTGCTGCACCATGACACTGCAGCTCCCAAGAGCTGGGGCAGTAAACTTGCTGGCATGAGGTGAGGCTCTCAGAGAACCACGGGGGTGGAGCCAGCCACCAGAGCTGTGCAGCCACTTAAGGTTTGCCTCACAGTCAGAGAAGGCTGCAAACACACAGTAAACAGTCCAGACCAAGAAAACCTTTAAACAGATACAGTAAAAAGAAAAAAAGAAGGGGGGTATAGACAGTCATAGAAAAAATAAATAGTTTAAAAATAATAAAGTCTTTAAAGAGAGAGTAAAGTAATATTAAAAAAAAAGCCTTATGAAGATGGAAAATACACAGGGTGTCTGGGTACTTGGTTGACTTTAAATTTTTTAAATGCTAATGAACAGAAAACAACAGCTACTGAGAAGCATTGGGTTATAGAAACTGCTAAATTAAACTATATTTTTTAAATATCTTAACTTCAAAATGGAAGTCATAAAATATGTCGTGTTGGGGGAGAGGTTATGCCTTTGTTTCCACAGGAAACAACAAGTTATGGCTCTCTTCAAAATTAATGAAGATCAGATTTGATTCAGGGAGACCTCCTGAAAATCTTGACTACAGACATGAAAAAAGAAACCAGGAAAGACTATAGGACAGATAACATATATGCTAATCCCTTGACATGCTATCAGCTCTTAAACTGGATAAGACATGATAAATTTTATTAGCTACAGAATCCTTATGACTTGTTATTACATGTCATCCTTTCATATAGCATGGATAGAGGTTTGTTGTACAGTCCTAACAAAGACTATTGGGGTCCAGGCCCCTAAATAGCCTTTTTCCAGGGTCTATGGAAGAATCCAACAACCAGCTGAAGATCTAACCTAGCTATATCAAATGAATCTAAGCAAACCGAGCTCTTTAGTCCATTCACTTTATTCTTCTTTTTTGGGGGGGGAGGTTTTGGGACAGGGTTTCTCTGTGTAGTTTTGGTGCCTGTCCTGAATCTCACTCTGTAGACCAGGCTGGCCTCAAACTCATAGAGATCCACCTGGCTCTGCCTCCCACATGCTGGGATTAAAGATGTATGCTGCCAACACCACCTAGCATCACTTTATTCTTCTAGGTCAATTCCATCTACACAGCTTTATTTTTGTTCTCATACTTAGCTCCTCTCTATCCCTTCTTCTACTGTTCTTTCATTGTTCTATCTTTGTTATTTCTATCTTTGTTCCCCTAGTCTCTGAAGTTTCCAGTTTATATACCCTACAGTCAGCAATTCTCTGGCCAAAGCAAGGCACAAGGTTTGAATTCTATCAGGGTCATAAAAGCAGATAAGAGTTTACACCAGGCAGTGACTGTCAGGCTTTCGTTATGACTCAATGGTAAACTCTTAAAGGGAAAAGGTCAAATGAGAGGGAGTCGGACCTAGAATCAAGTAGGGAAAATCCAAGAAGGGAAAAGGAGGGATCCATATCTAATACTGCATTCCTAAGTGTGGTTAGATAATAAGCTGATTAGTAAACCAAGGTGAAAGTAAAAGGAGTTAAGAATTTGTTAGTTTGAGGTTAGCTTGGGGCAGCACTTTCCTATGTGCTGGCAGGGGAAATGTTCTGGGTTGCTAGGCAACCTGCGTCACAGCATGTAGCACCTGGGTTGTAAAAGCCCTTTCCTTCTGAGTTAATTGTTAAAGGGGGAATCTTTAGATAACATTTGTCTATGGGAAAGAGGAGAAATTTAAGCTTAATTTGCACAAGAAACAAAACTTTGTGTCTTAACATCCACCTGGCCTTGGCTGTTGTCTTGGTGAAGATGTTTACCTTATCTCAGGAACTAGCAGATAGTCTGAATACTTATCTATCTGCAGTCTGTCCTTAGATGTTTGAGAAGTATCTCAGGTAAAATATTTTTGTCCAGAGATGGCCCTGGCCAGAAGTTTGCTAATGAAGATAATTATAGAAAGGCAGACTTCAGGGTCTAATGATAAAAGGGAGAACAGAGGCCTGAAAAAAAGGTGTTGTCAACACAGTCAGGGGATGTTATCCAAATACCCCAATAGTATAGGGGAAATTGTACCCAATGGATGACCAACCACACTGTTAGAAGTTCTTGGGAAAAGAATCAAATGGGAAAGCTACAATAGCACACAGGAAATTCACTGCAGGAAACAGCTAATACATTCAAAATCCAATATCAGCAAGACTGCTTGAGTCTTGGCTTTATCCTCTGGAAGAGCTCTTGACTCTTCCAGGCAATAGCTTTTGCCATTGTCAACTGAATTCCTACTTCATATTTCTGTGGCTCGCAGCAGTCCAAACTTATAAAGTTAACATATGTCTTTTACCTGCTCAAACATAAAACAAAAAAATCATTTTTGTTTTGTTTTGTTTTGTTGTTGTTGTTGTTGTTTTGTTTTTTGAGACAGGGTTTCTCTGTGTAGCTTTGTGCCTTTCCCGGAACTCACTCTGTAGCCCATACTGGCCTCAAACTCACAGAGATCCACCTGCCTCTGCCTCCTGAGTGCTGGGATTAAAGGCATGCGGCGCTGCTGCTGCTGCTGCTGCTGCTGCTGCCGCCGCCGCCGCCGCCACCACCACCACCACCTGTCACACAAAAAAATCATCTTTAATTGACTTGTGCACACTGCACATTCCATACTTGTATTAGTACAGATATATATGTTACCTTTAAAAGTTTATGTGTTTTCAGGAAAAAGGACTGGACACCAGTAAAGACAAGTAGCCCAGGTGATCCAGCCTCTCAGAATGCCTCTGTGCAGTTTCCTCAAAATTCTACATCCAGAACAGCTTCAAAGCTGCTAGGTGAGATGGTCCAGCCTCACAAACTATCCAGCCAAGACTTGAGATTTTCCCATTACATAGAGACTAAACAAAAAATAATACAGCTAGAAAATAACTGTCAAACTTTACCAAGGCAAGGTAGGACAGTCCTTCAAAAACTTCCTGCTCCACAAAAAAAAATCTATTATATATTCCAGGCCTATAAGCTGAAGATGGATACCCCAATGTTGCAGAGGAACCTTGGGTGACTGTCTAGGCAGCCAACTGTTTCTGTCATTTCTATAGTTTTGGAAGTTGCTTGCTCTACTCTTTCTGCTTACTCAGGTAATATTATATCCTTCTTGGGCCTCTGATAGAGTTGAAGTCCAGATAGTTATACTTATAGTTTTCCTTGTTACCAAATTCAGAAAAGAAACTTACATAAGAGATGTAAAGTTCATAAGGCTGAGAAACATAAAAGCTTAAGCTATTTATCAAAGAAGATGTTTTAAGGTCTAAAAAGATAGTTTTGGATTAGGATAGAAAGTGAATTAGGTACAAAACTTTGTACTCACTAAGATAAGATAAAAAGTAATATATACTTTCTCCCTTAATTTGCCAGATACAAATAGACTGGACATTGTGAATAGAATTCTTACCTGATAATTGTTCTTATTGTATACAGTTTAACTATGTTAGAGTTAAAACCTTTCCTTTTTATTTTGACTAAAAGGGGGAAATGTTGTGGGTTATTTGTATACTGTGTGAAGATATATTTGTTGTGATTCATATAATAAAAAGCTGAATGGCCAATAAATAGGCAGGAGATATTGATGGGATCTCCTGGGAGAGAAAAGAAGAGGAAGAGAATCTAGGCACACAGGAGAGGCCAGGAGACATGGAGAGGAAATAGTAGGTGTAAGATGGAAGAGAGGTAACGCCACATGGTAGAACATAGATTAATATAAATGGATTAATGTAAGTTATAAGAGCTAGTTAGGAACAAGCCTAAGCTATAGGCTGAGCTTTCATAATTAATAGGAAGTCTCCATGTCATTATTTGTGAGCTGGCAGCCCAAAGAAAAATCCATTACAACATAGTTTATTCAATTCAGTACCACAAACAAGTAAATAAGCAAAATGCTTGGTTACATAAAACCCTCAGGAAACTCTTCCAGGAAGCCAAGGACTCTCCTGACAGTGCCTCATAGACCTTATTCTCTTCAGAAGCAGATGGGATTAGCAGACCATGACTATTGGCTACTGCTATTTACAAGGTACGTTAAATTTTTCCATGCCCCTTCCAAAGCCACAATAGTACTGAGGTCAAAGAACATGTAAGAACCACAAATTATAATATGCTTTATTCATAAATATATAATAATATACATTATTTGTCAATAAATAAGGAAACATTCATCTCTGAGTCTCTCAAATGAGGTTTTTAAAAAGTTGACAATGGGGGGTTGGGGATTTAGCTCAGTGGTAGAGCGCTTGCCTAGCAAGCGCAAGGCCCTGGGTTCGGTCCTGAGCTCCAGAAAAAAAAAAGTTGACAATGGTTATTAATATATGTAAACAATGTCTGCCTTAGTAAGCATCGTGAGAGGCCTGGGGGGACACTTCTGTCTCCTCCTATTGGACAGGGCTTGGCTGTGAGCCCCAAGATACCTGTTTCTACATATATTCTCTTCTGAACAATAGGTCCAGAATTCTTGCATACTCAAAACCTTCCTTTTAATGACAGATTGAAATAATGTCAGCAAAATATCATAGTGCAGTTTAGTGGAGACCAATGGAAAGTGTTCTTAATCTGAGGGGGCTCCAAAAGTAACTTCATTTAAAAAATCATCTCAAGTCATGCATCTTGGTGCAACTTCATAATCTCAGTATTAGGAGGAGGAGACAGGAGGGCCAGGAGTTTGAGGCTAGACTTGGCTATACATATAGTGAATTTGAGGCCAGCCTGGGCTACATGAGACTCTAATTGAAAGAAAAATGAGAAGGAGGAAAGCAAGAGGTGATGGAAGGAAGCAAGGAGAAAGGAGGAAAGGGAGGGAGGGTGGAAGGGAGTGAGGAAAGAAGAGAGGAGGGGAGGAAAGGAGGGAGGGAGGGGAAGGGAAGAAAGGGAGGGAGGGAGGGAGAGAGGAGGGGAGGAAAGGAGGGAGGGAGAGAGGAAAGGAGGGAGGGAGAGAGGAAAGGAGGGAGGGAGGAAGAGAGGTATGGAAGGAGGAAGGGAGGAAAAGGGAAAGAAGGAAGGGAGGAAAGGAGGAAGGAAGGAACAAACAAATGGATGAAGCGATCTACTCAAGCCGCAATCACACACTCCTCAGAAGGCTGAGCAAAAGGGCGGGAAGTCAAGGCCAGCCTAGAGTACGTGCTGAGAACCTGTCTGAAAAGAAAAAGAGGAAAAATAAAACCTACCTTGCACTTTAAATTTATATATTTAATCTTCTGTTTCCTTCATCAGTAAGGCATATAAGCAAATAGAAATGTGGGCAGAGTGTTACAGTTAATACCAATATGAAAGGAACATTAAGATTCTGGATTCTATCTATGAGAATAATCCTAGCAAAGACTCTAGTAATGGGGGTCATGGAGCCTGAACCGGCCATCTTCTGTAACCAAGCAAGGCCTCAAGTGGAGGGATTGGGACACCAACCCAGAAACAAAACCTTCGACCTACAGCTTGTCCTGCCTGCAGAGTGTTCTGGGACCAGAACCTAGCAGAATCATCATCTAAGAGACCAGAGAGACTTCATACAGCAACCATGGGAGCAGATGCAAAGTCCCAGAGCCAAACATTAGGCAGAGCTCAGGGAGTTCTGTGGAGGAGCAGGAGGAAGGATCAGAGGAATCGGAGGGTCAGTGATAACCAGAAGAACAGAACACAACCCATACAATCAACTATCATGGACTCATGGGGGTGCAGCAGAGATTAGGGAGCCTGTAGGGGTCTGACCTAGATCTTCTGCATGTATGTTATGGCTGAGTAGCTTGGTGTTCTTGTGGGATTCCTGACAGTGTGTGTGTGAGGGGGCTGTCTCTGACTCTTCTGCCTGCTTGTGGGACCCCTTTCTTCCTACTGTGTTGCCTCGTCAAGCCTCGAAATGATGGTGTGTGCCTGATCTTATGGCTGTGTTTGGTTGATGTCCCTTGGAGGTCTGCTCTTTTCTGGGGGGAGACAGAGGGGAAGGAGTACATCTGAGAGACAGGGAAGGTGATGGGAAGAGACTGGAGGAAGAGGAGGAAGGGGAAATTGTGGTTGGGATATAAAAGAAGAAATAAAGATGGTGAAATTGGGCCGGGCGGTGGTGGCACATGCCTTTAATCCCAGCACTTGGGAGGCAGAGGCAGGCGGATCTCTGTGAGTTCGAGGCCAGCCTGGGCTACAGAGTGAGTTCCAGGAAAGGCGCAAAGGCTACACAGAGAAACCCTGTCTCGAAAAAACCAAATAAATAAATAAATAAATAAATAAATAAATAAATAAATAAATAAATAAATAAAAAGCTGGTGAAATTGTCTTACACAGGGGGAAAGAAAGATCTTGGATTCTAGAGCTAAACTGGGCTCAGGTCACAGCTCTGCCACTTACTAATAAACTGGTCTTGGACTCTGGGCCTCAGTTTCCACATCCATAGGATGGGCAGAGGGATATTACTCATCTAATGTGGCTCTTGTGAGGACTGCGTAGACTAATATGTGACTTCAAAAAGTAGCTGACATAAACTGTGGGCTGTAAAATAAATGAGATATAAAAAGATCTCCTAATATTTATTATTATAAATGCTTCAGCGTCTTTTGGATTGTGATGTTTTATCTGTCCTAGCACACCCGCAGCTAAGACAGGTGGACCTGGAATGAAATTTAAAACCTCACCAAAGAAAACTAAAACAGCAAAGGATCTATGGTCCTTTCTCTCTCCCTCCATCTCCCTCCCTGCTTCTCTCTTTATGTATTCATCTGCTAAATTACAGCTAGACGTGAGGATCCGTATGTGAAGAGGAAGGATACAAGAAACCTTCCCAGCGACGGTGAGGACCTACTTCTTGGGACCCAGGAGAGCAGGATGCCATGGTCCAGGCAGTGAGCTGGGTTACCGTTTTTTCCACCTTACTGCAGCCGATAATCCAGTTCACATGCAATCAAAGGATACAGCGATACTCGTATCAATCATATCTGAGTGTGTGCCCTGCACTGGGTGAAATGCTTTAAATGCCATTTCTCTCTTCAGCCCCCCTGGTTGATGCAAACAACATCACTATGATCTGCAGCTAGAGCTGACAGGGACCGTGTACAATCTCAGGTGAGTGACAGCTCCAGTTTAGTAGGGGTTCGAAGTGGCACTGAATGAACTAATGCATGTGAGTCTTCATACTGCCCTAGTTCACCATGTGGACTCTAAGGACGGACTGCTGGGTTAATCGCCCAGTTCTATCTTCACCAGCTGTGTGGCCCTCGGCCTTTGTCCCCTGAAGTGAGTGTCTGTAAGGGTGCTACATTCCCCACAGTGTTCTCATACTGACTAAAACAGTTACATCGACAGAATCTTCTTAGAATGCCAACAGACAAGCCTCTCCCCATCTTTCTCACCCACTTCTGGGACACGAGCTATGTGTTGTTAGTCTAACCGTTGTATCCCATTATTTATTCTTTTCCTATCTTTTTGTATGGATAAGTCTATTTTCTCTTCACATCTAATTTGCTAAATCAAAAACAGGCCAAGAAACATTCTATGCATTACATGTATCCTATATACTCAATAAATGTCAGCTGTGACTACTAATCCTTATATAACATTAGAGGAAACAAATTCAGAGAGAAATAACTTTTTAAGGTTACGGCGCAGCCAGCGGGTGGTAAAGCTGAATTTAAACTCAGAGTCCATAGTCTTAATTACCTTAATTATCAGACTCTGCCGCTAGTGCTGGGAAACTAGTAGGAGACTGCAGATGTTTGGTAATTTACCTTTTTCTCGAGCGTGGATACTGACCATGCCAACCAGTGTATGTGGACAACTATAAAGATGAGGGCTTTACCAAAATGCAGATCATTGCCTCCTAATTCACTCAGCCTACACCATCTCAGCCTCTGCTCACAACACTGTCAAGTATAAATCCTAGCCCTCACCTGCTCCTCTGTCTGTCTAACCAGAGGGAGCTCCCCATCCAGAAGAGATGTGCAGTGAGGCTCACAGTTCTCAAGCAGCTTGTGATTCCAGAATTAGCCTCATGCTGCTGCCATCCTGAGCCCTGAGGCCGAAAGTGGCTCTGGCTGAGGAAATGAATGAATCACCATTTGGTTTTTTTTTTTTTTAATTAGTCTTTAGCTATTTGCAGAAGCAGAACTTCAAATAATTAAAGGAATTTGAAGAAAAAATAAAAGAAGTAGTGATTTCTTGCTTTGATGATACAGCCAGAGTGCATCAGCTTTAGCTGGCTATCTAAGGACGGAGAAAATACTGTCAGATGGTTCTCTCCCTCTGTTCTGTTTAAATAAAGTCCCAGAGGTCAGCAAATATGATATAAATTGGAATGAGCCAGACTTGGACAAAAGTATATTATTTTGTCCATCCATCTGATCCCTATCAGACACAATATAAGCCAATACTATCCATTTTACAAAAGGCTGAGGGATTGAACTCTGAATTCCTAAAATTGTGTTCAATTAGTATTGAGGACAACATCCAACTTCCTTTTGTGTCTCCCATTTTGTAATTCCTACTTTGGAAGCACCTGCTTGCTTATCCAGCCATTACCTCAAACCAATTATACTTTTTAAATGAACGTATTTTCAATCTTACCTAAGATATAGAGAGCTAACAGGGATATTTTTCTAGCAAAAAGGAAAAGTAGAATAATTGACACAAATATAACTACCTTTAAACTCATCAAGAAACTAGTATCACAGGGCCATAAAATATACTGAACATCAAGAAAAGACTGGAAGTTCCAAGTAAAATTATATGGTGACCATCTGCTCCTCTTGACTGAGCAGAGGTACCATCCATATCAGCAGTGATAAACAGAAAAAAATGATTTTAGAATGTGGGAAAGCTTTGAAAGTTTAGTAAAGTGAATGACCTCAGTAGTAGAATGAGATTTCTATGTGAACATAACATTGTGGTGATATTTTGTTTGTGCTTTAACAAATGAATTGTGCCTGGATATCAGAGTCCAGAGCTGGAAGCCAGGCAGTGGTGGCACACACCTTTAATCCCAGCACTTGGGAGGAGGAAACAGGAAGTGATAAGGCAGGGCAGAGACAGGAGCTCGGCCCTTTCAAGCTGAGGATCAGTAGAGGTAAGAAATCTCTCTGGTGGTTGGCTCCTTTCAGCATTTACCCCAGTATCTGGCTCTGGGTTTTTATTATTAAGACCAATTAGGATTCATGCTGTATAGCATATGACACAGGACACTACTATCTCAGAAAAAAAGGTGTGACTAGTTTTTATGTTATTTTATATAGTTGTTACTTTCTCTCAAAGGAAAAAAAAAAAACAGCATCCATTATGCTCGTCCATCCTGCCTAAAAGCATGCTTACACTTCTATCCACATATATATTTACGAAATTCCCAATTTGTCACATATAAATGACCAGGTGCCATACACTCAAGTATGAAGAATAATTTTTTTAATAAATTACTTAAACACAAATAGAGAATTTATTAACCTTAGAAGTTGCAGACACAAGGTGCTCAAAATATGTAGAGTGGAGAGAACAGGGTCTCTAAACAGGTCCATTCCACAGGACAGGGACTATTTGCAGATGAACAGCCAGGGCATCTCAGTGGGGTGGAGATGGGGCATCTCCATGGACTGTGTAAATCCCAAACATCATAGGCCCAGGTGTATCTGTGTTTGGGACACAGGATGAAGGAGGGAGATGTGAATTCTCACTCATTTTCCATTGAAGATGAGGGGATTTGAGCAGCACTGTGTCTTAGCTAGGGTTACTATTGCTGCCATGAAACACCATGACCAAAGGAACTTGGGAGAAAAGGGGTTATTTGGCTCACACTTCCACATCACTGTTCTTCACCGAAGGAAGTCAGGATAGGAACTCAAACAGGGCAGGAACCTGGAGACAGACAGAAGCTGACCCAGAGGCCATGGAGGGGTGCTGCTTACAGGCTTGCTCAGCCTATTTTCTTATAGACCCAGGATCACCAGCTCAGGGATGGCACCACCCACCATGGGCTGGGACACACACACACACACACACACACCCCGCCTCAATCACAAATCAAGAAAATGCTCTAAAGGCATGTCTGTTTACAGCCCAATCTCCTGGAGGCATTTTTAAAATTAAGGTACCCTCCTTTCAGATAACTATCATTTTACCAAGTTGACATAAAACTAACCAATGCACTGTGACTCTCCAACAATTTTGAACATAAGATGGACTGTTACTAACACTGTGATGGGAAGTTGCAGAGGAAACAAGGTGAAATCAAGACAGAATACGTCCATTTTTTATATGGTTGTTCCCTTCTCAACTAAAAACCATATCCATCATGGCCATCCAGCCCCCCTTCTCCCTCCAGATGGTACAAATGTCAAATTCTGCCTATGGTTTCAGCACCACATGAACACTTAGGAAATTCTTATCATATTACCTATATTACAAGCAATCTTTTTTTTTAATTTATTTTTATTTCATGTGCATTGGTGTTGGAGCCCCTGGAACTGGAGTTATAGTCATGTGGGTGCTAGGAAATGAACCTGGGTCCTCTGGAAGAACAGCCAGTGCTCTTAACCACTGAGCCATCTCCCCAGCCCACAAGCCATGTCTTTTTCTTTTGTCTGTCCCATGATTTTTTTTAATCCCACTGCAGTGCACTGTTGTATGATATTTTGTTTGTGTTCTGACAAAAACCTTTCCTGGAGATCAGAGGGTGGAACTAGCCATTAATTAACCACAGAGGCTGGGTGGTGGTGGCACACACTTTTAATCCCAGCATTTAGGAGGTGAAGACAGGAAGTGATAAGGCAGGGCAGAGACAGGCTCTTGCCCCTTTCCGTATGAGGATCTGGAGAGGTAGGAAGTGACTGTGGCTGCTCCCTTGCTTTTCTGATCTTCCAGGATTTTACCCCATATCTCGCTCCTGATTTTTATTGATAAGACTAATTAGGTTCACACATCATCTGGCACCCAACGCTGGGCACCGTATGTAGGTGGAAGTTTCTGTCCCACCAGCAACTCCCAAATACCCAGCAGCCGCTTCCCAAATTACTGCACAGAGGCTTATATTAATTATAAATGCTTGACCAATAGCTCAGGCTTGTTACTAGCTAACTCTTAAATTAATCTATATTTCTACCATGTTTTGCTAAGTGGTGGTACCTTTATTAGCTTGGCACATTCATCTTCTGTTCCCTCTGTGTCTGGCAGGAGACTCATGACTCCACCCATCTCCTTCCCATCGTCCTTAGTTTGGTCACCCCACCTACACTTCCTGCCTGGCTACTGGCCAATCAGCATTTTATTAAACCAATTTGAGTGACAAATCTTTACAGTGTACAAGAGGATTATTCCACAGCAGTGCATGGGGCAAGGTACTGAATGAAGAGCCAGAAGAGCATTGCCAGGTCCTCTTTATCAGCTTTTTTCTGAGCCAAATGTCAACTCTGACTGACATCTGACAAGAGTTTTCCATTCTGAGATAGCACTGTGGCATACACTATGTGCACCTAGCAACTGTTTTCTACCACCCATCACTTTGTTTTTATAAACCTCCAAATATTGTCCACAATCCAAAATAATTTTTACTACATCCATTCATCACTGGAGCCAATTAGCATCTTTGTTTCAAAATCAAGAAAGAAAAAAAATCCTAACGATATCAAAAATAGAACAAAACAAATCTTATTTTACCTAAACTTGGTTTCTAGAAGGAAAAGGCTCTCGGAAAAGTATTTGGAGTTTTATCAGATTCCAAACAAAAGATGTTAATAATGACTTCAATCAGAAGCAGTCAGAATTGTAACATTGAGCATCAAACCTGAAATGTAATGCAAGCCTTTGCCTGCAGGGAAGAGTGGACCAATTGTGATGAAACAATAGTTTTATTTTAATCATGTGTTCTGGAAGAGCTCATATAAGGGAAATTCCATTGAAAGAAAAAAGTATATAAACAATCTGCCTTATGTTTTATTTATTCATTAGTTTTCTATGAGCAATTAAAATATCTTGCCTATATCAATTCATTCTCAAAACTAGACATAACATGATTTGAAGAGTAGCAAGAATATCCCAAACCCCCAAATAACTCTACTTGAACTTTGGGACGAAAACTACCAGAATAAGCCCCAGAATCTTCCTGTAATTCTGTGGCTCGACGGCTTCTCCATCCCTTGTCATGTGGACGCCTGTTCCTCTCACCACAGGGCTTTGCCTTTATAGGCACTATTATCTCAGCCAGGTCATCCCTTGGGTGTCAGGATAACATTGTTCTGTAGTAACGATGCTTCAAAGTACAAGTTGTCCATAGTGACCAGAATGTGGTCTTAGTTACTTGAACCAGTTTGATTCTTCTTGATTTATTAAAGTCAATTTTAACAGGTTGTTACTCCCAATTCACTGCCAAGCCAGCTGGTAATTAAGTTCAGTCTTAAACACTAGGTACTGTCTGAGGTCCCAACTGCAGAAAGTTTTCATCCCACAATGTTCAAATACTATTTAAGCAGTCATGTTTGTGTTCTGTCCTAAGTATCCTAAGTCTGATTTGATTTGTTTTACCGACACCCCTCTGGTCAGTGTCTCCCATAACTGATAGTTGGGACTCTGCTGCCACTGACCCCTCAGCAGCTTCACAACCGACTATTGCTCCCTCTCAGTTTTTCATGTTCCTGAACTTTCCCCGAGTGTTTCCCTGGGTGACTTCTACGTTTAATTTTGTCCATGGTTCTCTCTCACAGTCATACTCTGGCCTTCTAATAATTCCAGAAATTTTATCCTACCTATCCCTCTGAGTACAACTTATAGCCAATTTATATTCAATTATTCATCCTTCACATGGAAGGCAGTTCTATGCCCTTAAGCCCACAGCCCCCTGGAAAATGAGTATTTTTAATGTTATAGGGATAGACTTATTAGTAAAATTCATTGCATCTTATTTGAAAAAAGTTTTGGTTCTGATGACCTCTGGTAAGAGGCAACTCACACCTTCATACATCCTTTGATATGAGTAGTAAAGTACAAATTATGATCAAAATAAAGGTTATAACATAAGCAAGAAAACTGACATTTATATGAGGAAAAATATGCCATTGGTTGTAAGCACATGATGATAATAACTCTCAAAATGAAATTTAAAGTTTTGGCAATGTGTGATCTTGATATAATTATGCTTGTAATTGTATATTTTTTCAGATGCTGTATCAGTAACTGAGAGAAATAACATGTGTTATTCTATAAATTGTTCAAAACAGTGAACTCTCTCTTTTGAAAGTACAGAATCTTGAGGTCTTCCCACATATGGTTTTCAGGAAATTACTCCAGAGTGAATTACTTTAGGGAAACCAGGCTGAAAGAAGGCATCCCAATATATACATATATACGGACCTATATAGATGTGTACATAGGGTTTATCTCTAGTGTGAGTCATTCATGGGTTCAATAGAACTAGAATGAAAGCCTTTCCCACAATTCTCTTGAACAGGATTTTTCTTCATTGATTCCTTTCATGGTATCAAAAGGAACTGCATTTATTAAAGATGAAGTATTTTACATTTTACCCATACATTTTAATTGTCTCTTGAGGCAGAATTTTAGTATTTAGTCCGACTAGCCTGAAACTAACTAGCTTGAGTTACCAACTCTGTTTTAAGAACATAGGATATTCATATAAATACACACACACACACACACACACACACACACACACATATATACATATATATATAAGCCCTGCCTGGCCTGAAACTTGCTATATAAAGCAGATTGGCCTCATACAAAGACACCCACCTGCCTCTGCCTCCTGAGCACTGGAAGAGATTATCATTTTTAAATACATATTTTAAGCAACTAAAGCCTGGTTAACAAAACTCACTTTACAGCTGGGTACCAGATTAAGATATGATGCTGAGGAGTTTTATGAAATAGAGCAATAATTAATTAAAGCTCCAAAGAGGATGTAGCTACAAAATTGGAGGATGAAATCAAGGAAGTTTTGGCTTCTGCAACTGAAGCTAATAAAAATAGACTAAGATGGCGCCTAGGGCAGTGACTCACATTCAATCATTTATAGCCTCATTCAAAATGGAGCCACTGCTTCTCAGTACAATTAAGGAAGTCACTGCATCTCTCAAAAGACTTTAGCCTAATTCACGGCTATTGTCAAATGCCTGCTATTACAGCTGACCTGTCACACAAAGGTAAGGAAGAGAGAAAGCTAGTATTAGTTGGATCCAGCCTCCCAAGATGGAAGGACATTTTCACGGAGGAAGATCACCATCAATTACGCGGTTGGAATATACCTAGAATAGAGCAGGGACAAGCTGCACTTAATTTTATAAAAATAGCCAGTAATTACATCTAACTCTTTTTGTTGTGATTACCTATGAAGTGTTGTAGGAGCAGAAAGAACTCGGGAGAAGTGTGGCTAGCAATGTCGCGGGTGAGACAAAGAATGTACATTTAGTGCCAGACAGGAAAATAAATTGCCAGATGGAGTTTCAAGAGATATTGTTCAGGAGCAGGGGAACAGAAAGAAATGTTAGGAGGAAGGCAAGGCTGACCTCTGATAAGAGACTTAGGATGAGGCAGAGTCACAAGGGAGTAATTTATAGATAAATGCTGAATCTAAACACTTGAATGAAGAGGGAAAGATGGAAGAAAACATCCCAGTAGAGGCTGCCGTACTAAGCATTTTTCCAGAAGACGTTGATAGCTTGCAAATGTCAGGTGGCTGAGATAAGCATTTGTGACTGGTCATAGATACAGTAGAAGACTGGAAACGGGGTGTGATTGGGTGAGTGCATCAAGTCAGTTCTGATAATACATTGCAGAAATGCTGCCGCACCCGTTACTTATGAGTAACAAGTTCAGAAGTTATGAAATTTTGGTCTTTGGGTGATACTTTGATCGTCATTACTACATCCTCATACAAACATAATCTACTTAATGCAATCCTTTCAAGCATTAAGAAAAATCTTCATGCCCTGGCGGTGGTAGAGTATGCCTTTAATCCTAGCACTCAAGAGGCAGAGGCAGGAGATCTCTATGAGTCTGAGGCCAGCTTGGTCTACAGAGAGTTCTAGAACAGCCACAGCTGTTACACAAAGAAACCCTGTCTCAAAAAAAAAAAAAAAAAAAAAAAGGAAAACCTTCACAATGAGCTTTATCCTAAGTGTTTGTGATACCATGAATTACTTATTCATAGATCTTTTTGCTAACATCCGCTAACAGAGGTGCGTGACTTTCACAATAAAAGCATCTGATCTGTGTAACAGCTGAAATCAATCTGTGTATTACTGGAGATGCATACATACATGCCTTGCTGAGAACTGCAACACATACTTGTGACTTGCTTTCCTTTAGGCTCTTGCTTGATTAAAAAAAATAAGTGTGTGTGTGTGTGTGTGTGTGTGTGTGTGTGTGTGTGTGTAAGAGAGAGCAAGCACTCAAGCACACTAGTATACAACCTCGGGTGTCCCTCTACAGTTGCTCACCTTGGTTTAAGACAGGATCTTCATAGGCCTGGAACTAGCCATTCTGGCTTGGCTAGCTGGCCCGAGCGTCCGCCTGCTCTGTCTTCCCAGCACTGGGATTACAAGTACGTGTCACTATGCTCATACTGTTTCCACATGGATGCCAAGGATAAAACTTGGGTCCTTATGCTTACAGGGCAAGCTCTTTTCTGACAGAGCTATCTTACCAACCTCCTTGCTCTTTAAGAGAAAAAACAGGGGAAAATAAGGTGCCATTAACCTTCTACTGCTTGGGTAGTTCTAGGTCTTAATGTGAGTCATTGAACCTTCTGGACAGCTGGAGGTGTAACAAGCCCAAATGGTATCCATTCAGTAAGGGAGCTTTGCGTTAACACAAGAACAAGATCTTTTTAGACATGTAACTACAGCTCTCCTACAAGACAGATGCTCCTGGGTATCTGGAAAATACTTTTATCTGGGTTATAAAAGAGAAAAGTGATATATATAAATGATCAATGTACAGAACCTCTATGTGGAAATCAACTAATATTTATGGGAGTATTTTCATAAAATTGGCAGAGAAAAGCATATGATGACCCTTACTATCTGGTCTCATCACACAGACACACCTACTGAGTTCCTACCATGCTGCAGCAACAATTGCTCCTTTCAAGTAGCTGAGCCACCAAGAGAGAAGTTGATGTAAATAGCCAGTGTTGACACATTCTTAGCTTGGCCTCCTAGCTTACAAAGTAGTCATTTGTGACTTAACTTAGTACTGGATAAGTGTCAACTAAACTGGAACAATTTTGTAAGAAGTAAAAAAGAAAATATTTCTCAACTCACAAAGATACTCTACTGAGAAAATTACATCTGGGACTCAGTTTAGACAAAAGACTTTCATTTCTTTGAAACCTTAGTAGGTTCATCAGGTACTAAAGGCAACTAAATCTCTAAATTCCCAAGTCCTGGCTTCATTTATTAGATAGAATTTCGAGAGGGCCCCACTGCTCATTTCAAAGTTTTATCTTACATCTTACTAATAAAGACTCTGCCAGTGAAAGATATGTACTCAAACAGAGAAGAAACTAAACCCGTTCATGTGGTAATGTATTAGCTTTCTGTCCCTATAAAACTATCTGATATATCAGCTTATGAGGAGAAAGGGCTTATGTTGACTCATTTCAGACATTCCAGTCCTTAATCAGTTGGCCTCACTCTTTTAGAGTTTATGATAAAATGATGCTTCGTGGTAGGAGCATTTAACAGAGAGAAACGATTCCCATCTTAGACAGGAAGCAAAGTAAACAGGAACAGTGGTGACCACAGCCCCACAATCCCCAGTGAAGGTGCATTCACAGTGACTTAACCCATTAGGTGCCACCTCTATAGGTTCTATAGTGTCCTTACAGTGTTACCCTGAGGACCAAGCCTTCAACACACGAGTCTTTGGGGGCACATTTGAGATCTAAACTATATGGAAAGTACTACAATATTTTCAGACACAGCAAAGGGTGATGTGGTCACAAGCCTTCATCTGAGGAATGTGGGACCTTGTCGCTACACTACCCGCCTGCCTTCCAAGCGCTTTGCTGGCCTTATTATTTTGTCTTTTTCTCACTTAGATCATCAGCTAATCATGTCTGCTAATTAGCTGTTAAGAGAGCAACGTGATGTCTAGGAAGCCGAATCCAGGACCAACTTCTAATTATACTCTACTGGAAACAGAAAGGTTCTGTGTCAGGTGATCTCTAGAGAACATCAGTACATAAATTGTATTCCTTTTACTTTTCTTTTAAAAAATAATGTTTCTTTTCTTATTTACTCTGAGTGCATAGTTGTGTGTGTGCATGTTTGCATGCATGTGTACACACACACACACACACACACACACACACACATGCACACAAAGATCCACCTGCAGGGTCTGGTGTTCTTCTTACACCTCATGAGGCCCAGGTTTTTAAGTCAGGTAGTCAGGTTTGGGGACAAGCTCCTTCACCTGCTAAGTCATTTTGTTCCAGCTCCCTGTTTACTTTTCTAAGTCTATCGTGTTGTGCTAACTTCATAAAAATTATTTTATGTTATAAAATCTTAGAAGAAAGCAGTGATTAGCCTTGGTGACCTTGAATTTGGCAATGCATTCTTAGATGGCACCAAATGTATGAACAAGAGCAAAAAATAGATACATTGGATTTCCTCCAAATTTGAAGCTTTTATATATCAAAAGACATTATCAAGAAACTGAAAAGGCATAACATCCTTGCAAAGCTGCATCCAATAAAGGACTTGGGCCCAAAAATTCATAAAGAATTTTTAAACAACCTAACTTTAATGAGCAAAGAATCTGTGTAGACATTTCTTAAGGAAGATTGCTAAGTGGTCAGCAAGCACATGACAAGAAGCTTACTATCGTGAACCACTAGGAAAGCAGAAGTCAAGATCCCATTAAGACACCAGTTTATGCCCACGATGATGGTGCTCGTTCTTTATCAAACAAACAGGTGTTCATACGTGTATAAACACATAGGAACGCTTGTATATTGCTCGTGTGTGTGTGTGTGTGTGTGTGTGTGTGTGTGTGTGTGTGTAAGACAGTGCAACTGCTGTGGAAGGCAATGTGGTGGGTCCTCAAAAAGCTCAATATAAATTACTATATATGATCCAACAATCCTACTCTTGGAAACACAGGGGAAAGAATTTAAAACAGGTAAGCAATCAAATGTTTGCACATGAATGTCTATAGCAGCACTGTTCCCAAGTGAATGTTATAAATGGGTAAACAAATTGTAGCATTTGAGGACAATGGAATATTATTTGCCAAAAAGAAATGAAAGCCGGGCGGTGGTGGGGCACACCTTTAATCCCAGCACTCGGGAGGCAGAGGCAGGCGGATCTCTGTGAGTTCGAGGCCAGCCTGGGCTACAGAGTGAGTTCCAGGAAAGGCGCAAAGCTACACAGAGAATCCCCGTCTTGAAAAAAAAAAAAAAGAAAGAAAGAAAAGAAAAGAAAAAAAAAGAAAAGAAAAAAAGAAACGAATGGGGCTGGAGAGATGGCTCAACAGTTAAGAGCACTGACTGCTCTTCCAGAGGACCCAGAGTTTGACTCCCGATACCTACATGATAGCTTACGTTTACAATTGTCTGTAACTTACAACTGTCTTGAGAGGTGCAGGACGAAAACTGGTAAGTCAAATTTATACAAAGGGGAGTGAGGGATAGCTCAGCAGTTGTGCTGGATCATCTTATGTCAACTTGGCACAAGCTAAAGTCATCTGAGAGGAAAGAACCTCAGTTAAGAAAATTATCCCATAAGGTTGGTTTGTATGAAGGCCTGTAAGGCATTTTCTTAGTTAGTGATGGATGGAGAAGGGCCCAGCCCATTATGGGTGGTGCCATCCATGGGCTGTGGCCCTGGGTTCTATAAACAGCCTGAGCAAGCTGGTAAGCAACAGCCCTCCATCCCTCTCCATCTGCTCCCGCCTCCAGGTTCCTGCCCTGTGTGAGTTCCTGTCCTGACGTCCTTCAGTGATAGACAGTGATGTGGAAGTGTGAGCCAAATGAACCCTTTCCTCCTCAAAGGACTTGCTTTAGTTATGGTGCTTCATCAGAGCAACAGTAACCCTAACTAAGACAGCAGTCTGGAGCACTGTTTTCTCTTTCAGAGGACCCAGGTTCAGTTCCCAGCACTCACATGGTGGCTCACAACCATCCATAACTTCAATGCTAGGAGATCTTACACCCTTATCTAGCTTCCATGGGCACCAGGCATGCATGTGGTGCACAGGTATACATGCAGGCAAAACACTCATACACATAAAATAAAAAACAAATTTATTTTTAAGAAATTTGAAAAAATAAATTAAGTATTGATCCATGCTATGATGTAAAGCAACCTCAAAACCATTATAATAAGTCAAGAAGCTTGAGGCAGAAGTTCACATATTTACATGGGCTGTCAGAAGGGATGATGAACCTATGTGGATAGAAAACAGTTGGTTTTCCTGGGTTTTCAGGAGTGGAGACTGGCAAGCAATTGTTGAGTAGGTACAGGGTTTTCTGTAGGATGACGAACATGCCTTGGAACTTAAGAAACTAGCAGTTGTAAATCAGTGTGGACATACTTGATGCCACTGAATTGTATGCTTTAAATTGGTTAATTGAGTTCAAATTTAACCCCCATTAAAAAAAACAGATAATTGTTATTGAATGAACTGGCATGCAAATTTGAAATTAGACTTCCTGGGGAACTGATGAAACCTTAGTTCAGACAAGGTGACATTAACTTGAAGTTATCCGGCTCTCTGAAGTGACCACAAGACACATGATAGTGTTAGATGTTGATGTTGATAGATGCAGTGCATTGGACAAACTAGAAACCACAGAAGTACATCTATCCTGTGGTGCACAAATCGGGGGAGTCCACAGGAGAGGTGCTTGAGAAGACTTCAGCATCTTTCTACTAAAACAGATGTGTCTGTCAAGAGAATGAGTTCTATTTTGGAGATACAGAATGAGGGTAGGAGATTCAGGAAGTATCCCCAGAGGGGTATACTTTCCATTTTATGAAAGTCAATGTCATTAACTTCTACAGAGAATGCCTTGATGCATGATGTGGGCACAAACTACCCAAACCCCTAATTAAAGGGATTTGCTGTAAACTTCCTTCTTCCTGGTGTGTGACTCACCTCATTTCCAAACTGGTTCAAAGCTATCATCACCCTAAGGATGACTCTTGAACTTGGGAGCACGTGCATTTTGATATATTACTAATACATAATTACATAATACCAATTACATAAGATCAAACTAGGGTTTCGCTTCCACTTATTAGAAAAGTCTAGCTTATTTTAATTTTTAGTCATGAGCCTAACCTCCAGCCCCTAGCTTATTTTTAAATGGGAAAAAAGGAAATGTCTAATGATGATTACATATGGAACAGTTCCATCTAGTATAGAGAAAAAATAAAATAAAAAACATTCACATAGCCTTGGGAGTGGGGGTGGGGTTCTCAGACTGAAAAATCCAGCACATCTTCCATTAGCATGTTTTCTTGACTGTAAGTGTACAGAAAAGTCAAACTAATAGCAGATTAAATGTGCAGGTTTGTTTAATATAATTTGAAGAGGTGACAAGAGTTTATCTCTCTTGCTTAATCATACCAAAACTCCCCTGACATTTTCAATATCTTTCTAACAAAAGGATATTAGAAGATATAGGACATTAGAATAAGGATATGAACAATAATATACTATATTATTTATCATTATATGTAATATAATAATATTTAATATAGATAATATATGATATATTATAACACATATATTATTAATATAATATATTAGTATTATATAACATATAATAATAGTATACTATATTATATACAGCATAATAGATAATATATTATACTAATATATTATGTAATATATAATATATAAATAATATACAATAAGGATATTATAAAGTCTCATACTTCTGGATGCATGGTCACCACATGCCACCAGGGTGGCAGATAGCCTGCATACATTTAAGACAGAGAGAAGTAGGGGTGGGGGAGAGAGGAAACACCAACCACGCTGTTCCTCCATCAGGTGTGGTAAGCTAATGTCACAATAGACATTTGCCTCTGCCTCTGCAAGAACAGATTTGCATGCCCACCTCAGGATACAGGGGAGGCAGAAAGAAAACTTTTAGCATTTCCATCTTTTAACAAGTAGAAGGCTGGGAACAGAGGGAAGGACTGGGAATGGAGTTTTAAGTTAGTCAACTTTAAATTTGAGCTGTTTACCACTTTTTCTTGTAAAATGTTAAAGGTGTTCTTAGATGAGACACTCTTTTAAAAAAGATTTTATTTGTACAGAAGAAGGTGTCAGATAGCCTGAAGCTTGAGTTACACATGGTTGTGAGTCACTAGATGTGGGTTCTGGGAATGAAACTCAGGTCCTCTGGAAGCATAATCTCTCTTAACCTGTGAGTCACCTCTCCAGTCCCAGGTGCGACATTCCCAGTTATTAGGCATAACTGAGTTTTTGCCTGATAAACAAGAACACTAGAAAGGGGTCAGTTCTATGTCAATCTCATAACCTAGGAAGTCTATAATTGCTTAATTTTCACACTATCACATGTATCAGGCTTCCTCTTGGGCCACCAATCAGCTCCGAAATCATGACACGGAGACTTCTTATTAGTTATGAATGCTCGGCCTTATCTTAGCTCTTATTTTAATCTGTTTCTCTTTATCTACATTTTTCCTCAGGGCTTTTTACCTTTCTTTCTGTCTGCCTTACTTTCCTACTTCTCATGGCTGGCTGGCTGGCGACTGCCTGGCTTCTGGCCCTGGGCGTGTCCCTCTCTTTCTCCCTTGTTCTCTCCTCCCTCTTCTTTCTCAAGCTTAGACTCCTCCTCCTACTTATTCTCTCTGCCCGCCAGCCCCGCCTATCCCCTACTGCCTAGCTGTTGGCCAGTCAGCTTTTTATTAGTCCAATCAGGTGCCTTAGGCAGGCAAAGTGAAACAAATGTAACACACCTTTACACAGTTAAACAAATGCAGCACAAGCAAATGTAACACACCTTTACAAGTTAAACAAATGCAGCACAAGCAAATGTAACACACCTTTACACAGTTAAACAAATGCGGCACAAGCAAATGTAACACATCTTTACACAGTTAAACAAATGCAGCACAAGCAAATGTAACACATCTTTACACAGTTAGCAATTTCCACAACAATCACAGGAAAAATCTGTTACTTTACCCTTTATGACTTGAGTCATTTCTATTTAAAATATCTTAATATATATTGACTTGTTTGATTTTAGTTCATTTAAAGACCTTGAGGGCTCGGGATGTAAGAGATAAAACAAGCTACAAAATGATCTATTTACCCTGATGTAGTAATTCAAGGAGTCTGGTTTAGAGCTCAGGATATATGACAATAACTTTTAATTTGAAAATTATATTTCCTCTACTACTCTCCTTTCCTTTAAACACTCAATTAGTCACAAGTACTTATATGGACACACACACACACACACACACACACGTAGAGTCAGATGAGCAGAGGGGAGGGAAGCCATTTTTTAAACCTTGGCCTGGGTAAAAGAAGGTCATAACTAAATGTCTAAATCCCAGGAAATTATTATTTTCCTAGGGAATACAAATCTATTTTAACTTATTACACCTGAAAAACTGATTTATGCAGCAATATTTCAGGGAAGAGTGGTCAGATTTATAATGACAAAAAAAAAATCAGTCAGTTTACGAACAAATCCAACTTCCTCTTTGTTACTCACCAAACCTATCTCAGCCAACCAGGCAAAAGAAGTCTAACCCTGACCAGTTCTCCCCCTGCAGAAACACTTTGTCAGCTGGCAGAGATTCCCAGCCCAGGATCTGTAATTACTTCCTGAATTTCGAAGAACAGATTAAATGGCTATGTACAGAACTGAATATTACCATCTACAAATCTTCCTGCCAACTGATTACCATGAGTTATTAAATGAGTTTCCCGTGTTCCAAAAGATTTCCTGTGCTAGCACATCCTTTGTGAGAGTGCGTATTGCCTCTGACAAATGATTCAAAAAAAAATTTTGAGCGTCAAACAAAATGAAGCCAAGGATGTGCTAGAAGAGATTTCAAGGAAGATGCAGATCTATCTCGTGGGGAAGAACTTTATAATACATTTTCTAAGGCATAAAGGGCATCTTTTAACATTTACTTGTAAATATTAAAATTCATTTGCCAAAAGAACAAAAGTCTTCATAAAGTATAATGTTTATAGGTTTTGAGCTTTAATAACCTGGGCTAAAACTGTGATAAAAAAAATCTGGAAATATCACTCCAGGGAAAATGCAGTCTCTTCTATTTAGTTGAAATGGACTTCTAATCTGCTAGCCAAAGGGCATAGTTTAACTATCTCTATGGCAACCATCTTTTCCATTTATTGCAGCATCTGGAGAAGGAGCATGCTGTGTATGACTGCATAATGCAGTCGTTCTAAGCGTTAATAATTTTCTCTGATATGCTGTCTTACAGATTGTCTTACTCATGAAGGTTACAAGATACACTGGGTCTTATAACATTCTTCTACAGATATCTGGTTGTATCAATCCCCTTTGGCAGGCTCCTCCAGTACAATGTGTTGTGTTTGGAAAGTACATTCTAATCACCTCCACCTATCTTCTCAATATCCGTTTATGGATGGAGTTACCTCTAGATAGGTTATTATGGAAGGGAGAGGAATCTGCTGGCTTCTCGTAGAGACTCTACAACAGTTCCAGGCAGAGAGAACAAGTTACCCTGTTGCAAATGTCAGGCAGACTTCAGAACCTAGAATTAGAACTCAAGGAAAGAGTTAGACCCGAGTCCTACCAGCCTGCACTTTGGTGAATGTGTTGTCTGGGCACTGGGATGGTAGTTGACATACTCTACAACAGTCCAATGGAAAAAATATAATTATCTCCATTAAATGTGTGTAACATGAATCTAAAAATGACTGAGTAACCTTTCACTGAATATTGTCACAGTGAGGAGTAGCAGAGACAGTATCTACTATTGGTATTGACCCTTATTGGCATAATCTTGTTTTCATTTGGAAAAAGGAGTAATTATATTTTCTTTGTAGGACTATTGTGGAAATTCATTGACAGAAAGTCATAAAATACTAAGCCCTCACCTTACAGAACTATCTCTGTGCTATGGTTTGACTCTGCAAATTACCCCCAGGCTCATTTTGAATGTTTGGTCCCTGGCTGGTGGTGCTGTTTTGGAAGGTTCTAAAAATGTTGGGTAGTAAAGGCCCAGATAGAGAGCCTTTAAAGATTATAGTCCACCCCTGGCTCCTTCTTGGTCTACAGTGACATGATCAGCTTTTCTCAGCCATACGAAGTTGTTTCTCCCAGGTATTTTGTTCACAAGGCAAAATTAAGCAGCATCTTGTAGCGCAAGGCTTGTGTTCAGGGAATGGCAGCACCCAGTACTTCCACGCAGTGAGTTGTTACACAAAGGCTGCCCCGACTGTTGACAGATTAAAGTGTCATGTAACTTGCCCAACACCTCTAGAAGGTAGGTACTGCCATTATAACATGAGAAAACTAAGTCATGGGTAAATGCTGAAAATTTACTACATAGGAAGACTTGTCTCAGAAGAAGATGGAGGGGGCAGCAAGATGGCTTAGCAGATAAAGAGGACTTAAGTTTGATCCTTGAAACCCTTGGTGGAAGGAGAGGGCAACCCAAAAGTTGCCCTCTAACACACACACACACACACACACACACACACACACACACACACCCCACCACCACCACCACCACCACCACCAACAACAACAACAATAATAATAATAATAATAATAATAATAATTATAATTATAATAAATTCTTAAAAGGAAAAGGGAAAACATAAAGATATTCGGGACTTTACGACTAATATAAAGACCAAGCCAATGGCATGTAAAGGCAGAAGTCTAACACCAGAATGAACTGGTGGAGTGACGTCATCCTGTTGCTAGACCAGCAGGATTCAGGATCAAGAAATGGCGGCTGCAGAGGAAGGCGGGAATGGCTGGGGTCACATCCAAAGAAGGCACCATGCACATGAGCAGAGTCTTCAAGAAGAGGAACTCTCTGGAGCACCTTTGGTAATTTCAAAAATAGTTTTTGACCATTTTACTAAATTTCATCACATCTATCTGGGACTTACTGCTCAGAACAGAATTTGAGGAAATATAGTTGGCCCCCCATACCCATGGCCTTCCCATCTGTGGGTTCCACCAACTGTGGATTGAAAATATTTTTTAAAGGTATCTCTACAGAATGTGTACAGACTTTTTTAAATGTCATTCCTAAACAATACAACACAGTAAATATCCACACAGTACTTACATTGAGGTAAGTGTTGTGAGTAATTCTGTCGATGGATTACAGCGTCGGAGAGGATGGGTGTAGGTCAAACGCAAATCCTATGCCATTTATTACAGAGGACATGAGCATCCATGGAGTGGGAACTAATCCCTTGTGGATAATAAAGGGCGCCTGTGTTTTAGAACAGAGAAGAGTAACTGTTAAATGTATCTATTAAAGACATATTAAGTTAGAGCCTTCTTTAGTAGCTCAAGTTTGAGATGAAATCTCTTCTACCTGAGCCATTTTGCAAGCAGTCCACAGTACCCCCCCCCCCCGAAACTGTCTGACGATAGGTCATTTGTGGGACTAGGAGCTCTGTGGTTAAAGTGCTTGTGCAAGCATTGAGGACCCAAATTTGAGTCCCAGGATCCATGTAAAAAGTCAAATGTCAGCCAGGCGGTGGTGGCGCACGCCTTGAATCCCAGCACTCGGGAGGCAGAGGCAGGCGGATCTCTTGAGTTCGAGGCCAGCCTGGGCTACAGAGTGAGTTCCAGGAAAGGCTCCCAAGCTACACAGAGAAACCCTGTCTCGAAAAACCAAAACAAAACAAAAGTCAGGTGTCACCATACACACCTATAATCCCAGTGCTGTAGAGCTAGGGACGGGGTGGGGGTGGGAGGGTTGTCTCCGGGGCTTACCTGAGACCCTGTCTCAAAAACTAAAGCAGGCCATGAAGATGGTCAGTGGTAAAAGTACTTGTCACACAAGGTTAACAGGCTCAGCTGATCCCAGAGCCCACATCAACAGCAGGACGTGGAGGCCCCCGTCTGAAATCCCAGCACTCCAGTGGTGAGATGGGAGGTGGGGTCCAGAGAATCATCCTGGAGCTCAGGGGTAAGCCTGCCTTCAGCACACAGTGCAGCCTCAGAAACAAAGGAAAATCTGCCTCAAAACAGACGGAAGGAGAGAATCAACTCCTGTCCCCCCAAATTGTTTCCCAACCTCCTCCACGCATGCACTATACCTGCACAAGCACACACAATAACACACAAGATTAAATTAAATTAATTAATTAAAAAATAATGTGGACAGTGAGTGAGGAAAACACTTGATGTGAACTTCTAGCCTCCACAAGCATGGGTACACAAATGCACACACACTCACTCATATGTACACACATACACACACACACACACACGAGGGGAGAGAAAAAGAGAGAGATTATTTGTGAGATTATCATTTCCATTCTTGAATCTTTTTCTAATGGAAAATCAAATCATAAACAGTGGATAAATTCCCAGGGTGGCTTATAAGAACTTATTTTAAACTTTAGTGCTGCTAGAATAGAAATTTTTACAAATCATCTTGAACAGATACATCATAATTCTTCAACAAACTCACCGGAGCACCTACAATACAGCAGACGTGGCGTATGTACCGAGAAATCAGCCATTAGAGTGCAAAGTCCCTTGCAGTCTGTTTGGTAAGAACAGGGGTGGTGGTGCTCGTCTTTAATCCCAGCACTCCGGAGGCGGGTGGATCTCTGTTGAGCTCGAGGCCAGCCTGGTCTACACAGCAAGCTCCAGGACAGAAGAGAGTAAAGTTTACGAAAACAGAAATGGTCGGGAGGAGCAGAGTCCAGTGTATTTTTAAGGTGTCTGTGGCCCTGGGTTCCAGATCCAATACTACGAAAATTAAAAAGTAAAATAGAAATGTGATAGGATTTCCTTCTCTCCCTATTCGCTTCCCACTTGTCCAAAGATTCCCTCCCTTTGTTCTCTTTCCCCCGACACACCCTCATCCTTAGTCAACTGAGGCTAACTAGTAGTCTATCAATAATAGGAATGTAAGGTACAGCGGGGGCTTAGGACACGAGGAAAAAAGGTCGTGAGAAGAGCAGGGGAAGTTACGAAAGATAAAAAGGTGTGCACAGCCCCAACAGGAGAAAAAAAAAAATCCCACCCAAACCAGAGCGAGGCAGTTGCTACCTAAGAGATTCAGATACTAAATTACACAGGGCTTCCCCTTCTGTCTAGGGTCCCGTAGTATATTAATTACTTTTCTCGTTGCTGCATCAAAATCCCTGACAAAAGTAACTTAAAGAAGAGATTTAGTTTAGTTTAGTTTAAAGCCCATCTCCATGGCAGGAGAGTAAGCCTTGGTTGTGTTGTATCTGTAGTTAGGAAGCAGGAAAAGATAAACGTTGGGCTTGGCACCACTAGGACCCAACAGGCAGAGACGGACACACATATGCCAGCCCAGGGCCGTTTGCCTTGGGTGGGGAAAAGAGGCGCGGAGCCTGCCTTGCGGTGCCAGACGGTCGGGCACCATTATGGTGAACAAGTATATGACGGGGTGTGGGAGAGAGGCAGAGTGCTTCAGGTCCTGTGGAGAGAGGCAGATCTGGGGAAGTGAAGGCAGTGGAGAACGGGGCGGATGTGGGAGGCCTGCTTGCCACCCTGGGCCATGGTGATGTCTGGTCCTGGGCTGCTGCCCAGGGCTGTGTCTGAGTCTGTGGCCCTGCCGCCTGCAGCCTGTGTGGATGTCCATGACTGCTGTTGCCACCGAGGGCTGTGGGGATGCCCGGGTCTGAGCTGCTACGTGTGACCACATTGTTGCCCAAGGGCCATGCCATCACGGGAACCTGGTCTGAGTGGCCTGAGCTGTCCCCTAGAGCCATGGAGATGTCCTGGCTGAGCAGCAACAGAAGGCCATGTCTGGGTCTGTGGCCCTACCGCAGCCAAGGTCTGTGTTAATATCCATGGCGCTTATCACCATCGAAGGTGGTGTGGATGCCCTGGGGTCTGGACCCCCATGTGGGATCATGTTGGTGTTTGAGGACCACCCTGCAGCTAGAGTGATGCCAATATGAGTGGCCTGCACTGCCACTGGTGTTGTCCAGCCCCGAGCTGCTTTGGAGGACCATGTGTGGGTCCATGGTCCTAGTGCACCCAAGGTCTGTGTTCACAGTTCCGGTTACCACCAAAGACAGTGCAGATGCCTGCTGAGGGATGGTCTGTAAGTCAAATTGCTCTGATTGGTCAATAAATAAAACACTGATTGGTCAGTGGCCAGGCAGGAAATATAGGCGGGACTAACAGAGAGGAGAATGGAGAAAACAGGAAGGCGGAAGGAGACACTGCCAACTGCCTCCATGACAAGCAGCATGTGAAGATGCCGGTAAGCCACAAGCCACGTGGCAAGGTATAGATTTATGGAAATGGATTAATTTAAGATATAAGAACAGTTAGCAAGAAGCCTGCCATGGCCATACAGTTTGTAAGCAATATAAGTCTCTGTGTTTACTTGGTTGGGTCTGAGCGGCTGTGGGACTGGTGGGTGACAGAGATTTGTCCTGACTGTGGGCTAGGCAGGAAAACTGTAGCTACAGATGCCCGGGGTCTGGGCCAACACCTGAGGCCATGTTGGTGCCTGAGGGTCATGTTGTCACCAGTGCCATACAGATCGGTGTGGCCTACACTGCCACCCGGGGCCATGTTGACATATGGCCGAACTGTGGATGAGGGCCATGTCTGGGTCCGTGGCCCTTCTGAAGCCAGGGTCTGTATTGAGGTTTGTGGCTCCTGTTTGCATTGAAGGCTATGCAACTGGTCTGAGCTACCATCTGAGGCCAAGGGGACCACATTGTTACTGGGCCCGTGCTGATCTGAGAGGCCTGCACTGCCATGCAGGGTCATGGCGACATCCAGGCCCAAGCTGCTGCTGCTGGCCATGTCTGGGTCTGTGGTCCTCCTGAAGCTGGGGTCTATGTCGATGTCTGTTGCCTGTGTTGCCACAGGGGCCCATGTAAACCATGTGGTGAATTATGTACTAGACCACGTGTTGAGGCGGGAAGGCCTTGCAGAGCTGGCCCTACCCCTCACTGGCCTGGGGAAAACTGCCTCCCCCACATCGGAGAGCTGACCTCTGCCCCTTGTAGGCCCTGGGATAGCAACCTTGATGACCCCAGAAAGGGAGATCTGGCCCCACCCCAATAGGAGAGCCCTCATACACGTGGGAGAGCTGACTCCACCCCTCACCATGGGTGTGGGAGAAATGGCTCTGCCCCTCATCTGAGGGGGGTTCTCCCAGCAGCCAGGTCAGACTAACTCAGCTACCACCCAGGCACACATCTAGGACTTTGAATTGGCTTACCCCAACATCTACCCTATCTATGACCTACTGGAGCACATGAAGGGACTGATCCTGCTGAACCACAGCCACAGGATCTCCATGACTCCGAGCAACTGCAGGATTTCTGAGAGGAGTTTCAGTCAAGGTCCAGCCCTGATGGTGTAGCAGAAGCCAGAGGCCAAGAACCAGACCAACAACACATGACGCAATGAACATTTGCAAGTAAAGCTGGTAAAGGATGTATGACACACCGCAGCTCCCAATGCCAGTAAGATGAGGCGATTGAGAAGTAGGACAGATGGAGGACTGCTCTGGGATGTCTTTCTGTACACTGTGAATATGTGTTGCTCTCATTGGTTGATAAATAAAGCTGTTTGGCCAATGGCGAGGCAGAATGAGGTTAGGTGGGGCATTCAAACTGAAGATGGAGATGAAGAAGGGCAGAGTTAGAGCAGACACTGCTCAGCAGCCCAAGAAGCAAGATGTGAAAGGACCAGTAAGCCATGGGCCACATGGCGGTACATAGATTAGTAGAAATGGGTTAACTTAAATATATGAGCTAGCTAGTAATAAGCCTGAGCCATTAGCCAAACATTTATAATCAATATAAGCCTCTGAGCAGTTATTTTAAAAGTGGCTGTGGAACTAAGCGGGACAAAAAAGCTTCTGAATACAGAGGAGGGAAGTGTTGTTTTTGTTTGTTGTTTTTAATTAATATTCTTGTTTTTATGTTTTAATCTTATTTTTATTATTTATTTAGTTAGTTAGTTTTCTATTGTTGAATAGTCTTTCTGCACACTATGAAGAGGTGTCGTTCTGACTGGAGTCGCTAGCCAGATGGAGAGGAAGCAGCATGGACAGTATAGAGTAAAGATAATAAAGCCACAAGACAAAAAGTAGATTGATAAAAATGGGTTAATTTAAGTTGTAAGAGCTAGTTAGTAACAAGCCTAAGCTATCAGCTGAGCTTTTATAATTAATAGGAAGTCTCCATGTTGTGATTTGGGAGCTGACTGGCAGGACAGAAAAACCTGCCTACACCTGTGAGCATGTAAGAGGCCCTGGACTGGATCTCTGTACTGAAAAAAAGAAACAGAACAAAAAATGCTCATAATTAGAATCCTTTCTGATGTAACTAATAAACTATAAGGCTATATGCTTGGTTACACCACAGAAACTGACTTTTTCTAGCTTCAAAAGAAAGGGATTTGTTGGAAAAGTATACAATAATTCACAGATTGACTGGGACTGAATTCCAAGACTGGTAACTGCATAGGAGATGCATAGGGAAGATAAGGGACTAGGAATCAGGCCAAAGTCTCCTTGCAGCCATGGTGGCTGGAAGGTCTCCATGACTGCCCACACTCAGCTCTGGCTAGATGCTCTTCCATGAAGTGTTTGAAAACTGGCTCTATACAAAAGCTTTACTAATCTCAAATTCAAATTCTTCGGCAAGAACATCCAACTGCTTTTGTCCAGAGGAAGTCTTTAAGCTCCATCATTTCTAAGAATCACACAGCATGGATTCCATCAGAATAGATTCTGGGTCATCAAGACAAGTACAAATGTTTACTGTACACTGCTGTGACAGTTTATCAAAGTATTATTGTAATGAAGACAGAATTTCAATGGAAGGTTTCAGAACTGTTTGTAAGGGCAACAGCGAAGGTCTGCTCAAGAATTACTTCCTTTGGAACAAGTGGCTGTGTGCTGCTTCCCAGGCCCAGTGACGTCTATAACACCTCCTGCACTGAAGCTCAGGGGTCACTGAGGAAGAGGGGTAGTGGAGTGATTGGAAGAGCCAGAGGAATAGGAAGTTTGCTACGAGGTTGAGTCTCCTAGAAATGTAGCCACACCCATGACGTTTCATCAGCATGGCTGCCTAAACAACCTGAGCAAGGACAAAATCAATGGACATCCAAATTTGGAAGCGGGGGAAACTCAAGTGCTTCAGCTTCAGGCAAAAACTATAGGGGCATCTAAGAGGGAGAAACAGTCTTTCCCATGGCAGAGCACACCAATAGGTTATCATGTTCAGGCCTGAAAATATATATACAACTACATTATACATACTGGGCAGGGTGTATATATATATATATATATATAGTGTGTGTGTGTGTGTGTGTGTGTGTGTGTATAACAACAATTAAAAAAAGAGGCCATGAATTCAAAGGAGATCAAGGTGGGGAGGTCCATGTGAAGAGTTGGAGGGAGGGAGGAAAGGAAAGGAGGGAAATGATTTTTAATTTAAAAAAGAAGTATCATCATTGGTCAATTCATACACTGCTCTAGACATCCTTGATTTGTTTCTTGTATCCTGAAGCAAGCATCTTCATCAAGATTTCTACTTACTGGGAGAATTTCATTTTTTAACCATCTATGTAAAGATGTAGGAATAACCACATTGACACACCCACTTTACATATGACATGTCAGTCTCAGAGGAGGTACTACAGGCAACTTGGTTATTATGGAGTACAAACAGATTTGGAACAATTAGTTTCTTCTGTTTTATTTACTCTATTTAATCAAAACTTAAGTAAAAATTATCAAAGATATAATTTCCTGTAGGAAATCCTTGATGCTTATTTTTATGAGTGATAACAATTTGAAAGACACAGATGGCTGACTAGAAGATTTACTATAAATGAAACTGAATTCATTCATTATAAACCAGGTTGCATAATGCTATTCAAAGCTTTACATTTCACTTGGAAAGAAAACTAATTATTAAGATTGCTTCTTACAAATCAGTCTTCTGGCCTGTTTACAGAATTGAGACTAGACTCACAGATATTTGTTCTGACTTAAGTTATATCTGAGCTTGAAATTTTTATATATGGGCTTCTGCACATACTTTGATAATACTTTTAAATCCAAATGCATTTTTAAAGTAAGATTATAAAATTTAAGAACAATAATTTTAGAGGAACATCATTACCATTATGCCAAACTCAGTGTTACTCCCTGACATTTCTAATTACTTAAAGGAATTTTCATATTACCTAACGTTTTCATTTCTCCAGCACTTCCATTTTATCCCTGTGAAGGCAAAGATAAAATTCTCCATCAGATAATTATGAAGTCTGCAAAATTTGTGTCCTTATTGGGTGTCAGACTCAGTTTGGGTCTGGTAAAATGGGCTTCGGTGGTTGAGAAAACTACAGTGAGGTCAGCATTCAGTGGCTTCACAGACTTGGTCAGAATTGCAGGGCTCATCAGTGGGAAGGTAGATGGCACAAGGGAGGATGCCAGTGTGGTTGTTTGGTTCAGCAGCAGATGAAGCAATTACAGAGCCCATTATTCAAGTGACCAGTGTATGGCCAACTGCCAAGATGAGGCTGATTTAGGATGGAGGGGCTCAGATGGCATAAAATGAAGAGAGGACGGAAATAGAGGTCTACTCCTCGAGGGGAAGACACTGAGCATCGAGGAACTTACCTGATCCCAGACCCTCATATCTTCCCCATCTCTTAGGAAGAACAGAGACCAGAATGCACCCAGGAGAGTATTTAAGGGTGCACATTCAGAGATCTCAGGTAATGAGCTAGAAAAATAGGCCATCAAAATGAACTAACGCGGACATTCGGTCTCCTTTTCCCACGACCTTTCATCAGCTGACCTGTCCCAAGTCATTCCAAATACCTTTACACTTTTCCTTCATGATATAATGATGTTGCTATTATCTTGATGATTAGCTAAAATGTACTGGGCTAGCGCCACTTTGAGATCTTTGGCAGCAGTTAACTCTGCAGCTCACACACGATTGAGCCTGTATGATAATGAGTATTCAGAGATGGGTAATGCCTGGGGGGCACTCACCAACCTAAGACAGAGCACCTGTGTGGCCTGGGCAGGCGTCTCCATGACGGGTAAGGTGACCTGCTGACGTCCCATGCAACCCAAGTCAGAAGCTCATTTTATAATAAAAGGGGGACCTGTAGAGTCCTGGCCCCCGTTTTGGGTAACTCTTGCCTTGCTTGCTGACCTTGACCTTGATGTCCTCTCTATGCTAATTCCCTGCCAGGTTCCACCCTCCTGAATGCTTAAGGGAAGATCCTTGTCTGTGTATCCTGCATAATGGGCATTAACAGCTTTAGATGCAAGATTGTAAAACATCGGTAGCAAACTTCTGCCCTCTGGGGTTCTCCCATTGTGCTGTAAGCCTGTATTTAAGACCTCCTCCCTCCTTCAATAAACTGCATTCGGCATTAAAAAAAAAAAAGTACTGGGCTTGTTTACCCAGGTACAGCCAGCTTTTCTCAAGGTCCCTACTTCTAGATCACACTAAGCCAGTGGCCAAAACCAGACATCTTAGCTGGTAATTGAGGTTGCTCTGCTTTAAGGACCCAATTCCAAATAGCAGTTTCTTCCGTAAGCACTGAAATGGAAGGCAGTTAGAGAGCCTATGAGTCACTAGAACTAGAAAGTGACATCAAGTCAGGCTAAGGCAACTGCTTTGAGACATGGAGAGCTGAACTTAACAAAAGGCCAGAAGTCAGTGTATGGAGATCCCAGGGTGTGCAGGACTCGGCTCAGTCGGGGACATCTGCTCCAGTGTACGGAAATCCTGTCCCCAGGTTTCTGCCACTCCCCCCCAGACTTCAACTGCCTTGTGGCAAATACTCATGGAAACAAAATGATCCCCGTGTATTAACTTTAATTAATTGTTTTATCTTTATGTTGTAATAGATGTTTTATTTTAGTCCCTCTCTCTCTGTGTGAGAGACTCACTAATTGTCCTTAACTTGATTCTCTTACCTCAGCTTCCCTCCAGCAAGCGAGCTGATGCATGAAGTATGTGCCACTGTACCCATCTTCCATCAAGCTTCTGATTCTCCTGTACCACCTCTCCATGCACCATCACACTTAGTTTATGTGGTGGGGATCAACCTAGGGCCTCCTATATACAGGCCAAATTCTACCAACTGAGCCACATCTCCAGCTTACTCTGAAAGCTGGCCCTACAACTGATTTTCTCCTCTAGTGGTATGCACTATGGGATAAAGCTCCAAAGGCATGGCTCCCTCCCTTTCTGCGGCTAGGCTTCTCTGCTCCTTTGCAAAGCATGAACATGTGTATATACACACTAGAGACTCGGCTCGCTGTCTCCACTTTTTACCACACCACGTGTGCTGTCCACCCTCCGCTCTAGGATCCTGGATGTGTAAGTGAGCTTTGTGATCCATTAATCTCTACCACCTAACCAATCACTTATCTATCCTCCAACCCCCTTCTCTCTCGAAGGAAGAATATTAATCTTAGCTTTATACATCGAACCTGGAACAGAATGTGTCTAACACAACATTGCTGGAACACGTGCCTTTCTCCTCTTTAATGAACAGTAGCACACGGAGAGGTCTTGAGTTGACTTCCAAAACATCCCTCCTCCACTTATGCTCCTCCCAACAACAGGCCAGAATGAGCCGGCATGGAGAAACACTGCTCTTCTCTGGGGGGCTAGCCTTCTCCAGCAGGCAGCCTTTTCTGTTGTGCTACTGTATTATCCTACTGAGACATCATAATGCTCTGCAATTACCTATTCCCTTCGAGACTGACCCCTTCAGATTATGTAGATTGAGTACAGATCATGAATTGTAATAAGGCCTCCCTTTAGGAGTTCTTGTGAGAACTCAAGGAAAATTAATTTCAATTAAGTGCATGCAAGACACTGTTTAGTAAACAGCAGGTCAGCTGCTACTATGTTACAATTATTAATAAAGCCTGTGTCTTAGAACTTTTCCTGAGAATCTCTGTAGGTGGTAGGCATGCTATTCAAACAGAATGCAAGAGATGACACTGAGGGTTTGGAGCAAAAGAACGAGTCCATTTCCTGACACTGGCTTAAGTGCTATGAAGAAAATCAGGCACAGAGCTGGTCCTACCCTTGACTTAAAAGGATCATGTGTGGGAGTGAGCCACACACACGCACACACACACACACACACAGGGTTGGGGGTACAAGAGCATGTGCACAGTGAGCCCCTGCCTGCTAGGGCTCAACACAGGTTGATGAAATCCAAGACTATTCATTCAATAAATAACCCATCCACTCATAACACCCAAATACTGGCAAATACCGATTCATCATGCTTCAGAGTCCCTGCCATCAAATACCTTAGTACTTTATATGTGGCTTTAAGGTCTCCTGTGAATGAATCAACAATGTTCCCTGGGCTGCAATTCATTTTGAATTCACTACTCGAAAGACCCAAACTTACCAGGACAGGACTGCTCTCTAGACATCTGATTGCCTTAGCCTTTCTTGCCCATGACACAGTAAGACAATGGGCATTGTAAACAAACTCAAGAGCAATCTGCTCTGTTTCCATCAAAAAGGTCACAGTGGCCACGTGGCGAGACTGAAGAACAAGGCATTTGATACACACCTGTTCCTCCTAGGGGCTACTCTATGCTTACTTATGTTCTTCCGGCTCTTACACAGGTTCTCATTACCACCATCCTTACTTCCTTCGAGTTCTACCCTGACAACCTACTTGTGAAAAGCTGTCTACGCATCTTCTTACAAGAGACTGCGAACCCCCAAAGTGACATTTCAAAGTGGTCAGAAACATGCTATGTCTGGATCAGTCTAGGCTCCAATTACAGGAAATTGCTCACGTCTCTGACTAGTCAGGCTCTGTAAAGTGTGGGACACTGAACTATCACCATGGAAACCAGGTGGTGGCAGGAGGCAGTGCCAGTGACTCAGCAGGTGTCATTTCTCTTCATTGCTGGAGCGCCGATGCTCTGACAGGACACCGGGCACACACCACGGTGGCTTCAGTCACTACATGGTGAACTGACAGTTGACTGTGTGGTACAGCCAGTCCCTACAGCAGCCCAAACGTGAGTGCGAACGCAGAGGAAGCGGGGTCAGGCAGTGGAAGGAAGAGATAAACACACAACTGCAGTGTTTACTACTAAACCAGAGCCAGGACTTTTATTTACAGAGTTCCCAAATCAGAAGTAGCAAATAATTATAGATCAAGCTTGGTAGGAAGACAAAACATTATTTCACAACTGCCACTACGTGCTTCTTCCTCTCTGACACAACTGGCACAGATCCAGGCTTGCTGTGTTTACGACGATTCATTTCCCTAGAAATAAGCAAAATACATAAAATATGAGCAAGGACGTAAGAAATCATCTCAGCCAACGGAAAAAATTTTAAATCATAAAGCATTTTCTTTCACTAGAAAATCGACTGGAAAAAGAATTTCCCAATGAGAGTAAGGTAAAAAGTTCAATTCAGCTTTTGTTATTTAGTTGCTTTGTATCCTATGAATGACCAGTGTCTAAGGCCACACCACCTTGAATGCACCCGATCTTGTCTGATCTTGGAAGCTAAGCAGGATCAGGACTGGCAAGTACTTGGATAGGAGACCACCTGGGAATACACAGTACTGCAGGCTTTTAAACCAGGCGTGGTAACACACGCCTTTATTCCAGCACTCAGGAGGCAGAGGCAGGTGGATCTCTGAGTTTAAGGCCAGCCTGGTCTACAGGGTGAGTTTCAGGACAGCCAGGCCACCACACTGTGAGACTGTTTCCAAAACAACAAAACAAAACAAAACAAAACAAAAACAAAAACAAACAAAAAAATCCAGCATCCTTTACTAAGTTTAAAAATGTAGCACAGTTAGTTACTGAGACATAAATATGATTAAATCCCAACATGTACCCACAGAGCAGAATAACAGTAACCTACACAGTTGAATAAACCACAAAGCCCAAGGCTCTAAGAACTTCAACACTGCATTAGCCTACAGGCTCCAAGAGTGCATTCCACAGCAGGGCGGGCGGCTGTGGAAGCTCTGCTTTGGACCACCTGAGCCCAGGAGCTGAAGACACTTTAGGAATCACAGTGAGTTCCTTACCTCAAGAAACAAGACATTAGATCTCAGATGTTACGATAAAACATATGAGAATGTTTTAAAGAAGTGATTGCTAAATATGAATTTTTTAAAAATTTAAAAAATTTTAAAATTCTTTGTAGTCCAGGCTTTGAACTCATGATCCCAAGTACTGGGATTATAGGTATTTGAATTCATTTACAAAAAAAAAGACAAAGTTTTGTAATGATAGCTACATTAGGACTGATTTTTAAAAGCATCTTGTGTCTGTAATTTTAGTACTGGAGAAGCAGAGACAGGGATCCCGGAGCTCACTGCTCTAAGACGGTCAGATGATGGTCATATGGTGGGATACCTGCCACGGGCCTCTGGCCCCATACTCACAGTCATGTGCACATTCACTCACACACATGCATAGACCACACACATGCAAGAGAGAATTTGTCTGGGTGGACATTTCATGAATTTGTGCACCACCCTCGAACAGGAGCTATGCTAATGTTCTGTGTTGTTCCCATATTACAACACCCACTGCCAAAACAAGCACAACAAACCAATTTCAACACCACCTGAAATAGTTTAAAATGTGAATTCTTCCCTCTACTCCTCCCTTTCTCTCATCCACGCTGGCAACTGAACCAGGGTCTCACGCCCCAGGTACTTACTCAACAACTGCACTATTCCCAACTGAGAAGAGTTTTCTTATTCTGAGAACTCATTTTCTTTATCTGCACTTTAAATATATTCTCAAAAGTAAATAATGGGAATTCTCATATTCTTAGATGATATTTCCCCCTTTTGGTAAAAGAGGAGGAAAGCCCAGGGAAGTTGATAGAGGCATGTGCCATACGTTAGTATACAGACCACTCTATAAGAAAGCTTCTGTTGGTTATGTGATGACAGAGAGGGAGGCAGTTGAAAGGACTGAGGTGAGAGTCAAATGTTCTAACACGTACTTTCGGCGACGAGCCTCCTTCATGACGCGCTGCTCCTGAATCTGGCTGTAGATAGATTTCGGTAGATGGCGATGTCGAGCAATCCGTTTTACTTGCGGATGATACTGAAATTTTTCCTTTAACTTCTGGTTATAATCATTTGCTGCTTTTTCTCGTGATGTAAGCTGAAAACAAAGTGCATTTGGTATCTTGAATTTCTTAGTTTTTTTGAGTATAAAAATCTAGGAAGCACTAAACACGTTCCACACAGAAAAGTGGAACATTAGAAATTTCATCAACAACAATAAAACCACAAGTCAACCATTGTCATACAACCAGATGTAGCTGTATTTTCATGGCATCTACTTTAAATTTAAGTTTTCAGGTCTCTGACATTAGACGATCTCTCAGGACTTGCAGCCTTCGATGTGCTCAAACACTACTGCTGTAACAGTAGAGGTGATCTTCCACATCCTAAATTCTAGTCTCTGTATCATCTCTCTCTCCCAACAAAGACAAATAAGAGCCAGGACCACACAAGTAGGACCAATCTGAACCGATAAAACCTTCCAATGCTGGGTGGTGGTGGCGGCACCTTTAACCCCAGCACTCAGGAGGCAGAGGCAGGTGGATCTCTGTGAGAGGCCAGCCTGGTCTACAGAGCGAGTTCCAGGACAGCCAGGGTTACACACAGAAAGACTGTCTCAGAAAACAAAACAAAACAAAACAAAAACCCCCCACACAAACAAAGACAAAACCTCCACAAAACAACAACCAGCAGCACCTTCTGAAAGTGCCTTTGTGCACATGTACATCTCCAGCAGGCGCCTGTGAAGGCAGACGTCCACATGGGCTCCTCCTCCACTGCTCTCCGCCTTATTTGTTGAGACAAAGTCTGTCTCTGAACCTGGAACTTGCCAATTCAACTAGCTGGCCAGCCAGCCTAGACAGTGAGCCCCCCTGGTCTTCTTGCCTCCTCCAGGACACTGAGTGTACTGGCCTGTTGCTATGTCTGGCTTTAAAAAAAAAAAAAGACAAAAGTGTGCTCTAGGGATAAAATGCAGGTCCTCCAAACAAGCCATCGCCCCAGCCTTGCAAGAAAATAGTATCAGTAATTTGTCTGTTTTGCTGCTAACTTTCGATCACAATGGTGTTAATCTGAATAATTATAAGTACCTCAAGAAGCTTTTACAGTGATATTCACTACAACTGAACCCCAGTCTTATGGCCATCAAAGGAAAACGGGCCTCACCACACCCAGCTTTTCCGAAGCGTTGGCCTTCCACAGGCGGATGTTCATTTCATCTGATCCACACATGATGTACTTGCTGTCAGAAGTCCACTTGACACAAATGACGTGCTGCATTCGTTTTGTGTGGTACACTTCCCTGTAGAAAGGAATTAGGTGAATATCTTCAAGATTTTACAAGACATTTTTTTTTTTTTTTTTAAATCATTGCCTACCAATGAACAGAAAACCATTTTTGTGTCCTGAGGAAGTATACAAGGAAAATTCAATTGCATTTCATTGTATTTTCATTGAACTTAACTAATAAGGTTCTACTCTAAGTACTTGGAATTAAAACAAACAAACAAAAATGGATGAACTAACAGAATATATAGAGTAATTATAGAATAATAATAATATATAATAATATATTATATATATAATAGAAATAAATATAAACACTAAGAAAAACCAGACACAGAAAGCTTCACAAAACTGTTGAAAGCATAAGATATGAACAAACTTTAATTTTAATTCAGGGATAACTTTGACCCCCTCCCATACCTGTTTTCAAGACAGGGTTTCCCTGTGTAGCTCTGTAAACCAGGCTTGGTCCCAAAGTCAGAGACCAGCCTGCCTCTGCCTCCCGAGTGCTTGGGATTAAGGGAGTGAGTGTGCTACCACGCCTGGCTAGAAATGGCTTATTCTTAGTGAATACTTTCTCATCCCCAGTTTAACTCAGGTCAACAGGCACCATCCCCTCAATGGCATTTTACTGGAAAATAACATGACTGCAATGGCCTCCAAAGAGCACACTCCAGCACGCCGAACCTAGCTCTGATTTTTGCTTGGGCACACTGTTTTAAATGCCTAATTGAAGTGAGAGTTTATTTCCATGTGTGAAAACAAGGGAGGGCTGCAAGAGTGTCTGATAAGCTGAGGTAAGAATCATCTAATAAAAGGCGACGTCAATTTATACCTATTTGGAAAGGCTGTGAAACATGCTAAGTGAATTCACAGAAGGTACTATATTGGGGAGTGTTAAGAAGGGCATTTCAAAGCAAGTAAAAGGTCAAAGAAATTAAGATGAGACTTCTTAATTCCAAATATGGAAAAAATGAGTCAAAATGCAGACAGCATGATAGAAAGGAAGCAAGTCCAACAAATTATTCACAGTAAAATAAAAACCAGACAACCAAATCAGATACAACTCACATTTACAGACTATCTCTAAAGTGCACTCACACACCAGCCTTGCTCATTGCTTTTAAGATATATACTAAACACTAAAACTGCAAGAGATTTATTTTTAAAGAGGACAATGGTTATTAAACAAAGCTTAGATGAGAGACTTCTTCTAAAATGCCCAGCTTTTTAAAAAACATGTTGATCTCTTATGATTTCCACTTTCTTAAAAGCCATCTGCCACACCACAAAATTCTTCAGGGGTGGCATGAGTTTACATCTGGAATTTCAATTAAGTTTCAGTAACAATCAAAAATAACTTGATCAGGTCCATCAGTCAAATCTATGGCAAGACATTGAAGCAACTCACAATCCTCCTTAGTGGTCAACTGTGTGGCTTCAACCTCTTGTTTATAATATGCTAGATGTGTTATTAAGTTCACTAAAAGTTGTGTTAGGAGGCATTTTTAAAAACTTAAAATAGTCTAAATAAACCCATTTTCTCTTGTGAATGCTACTGACTTTGTTTGTTTGCTTAGTAAAGACTGAATCGAATCTCATTCACATGAGAGCAGCGAGATGTTTCAGGGGGTAAAAGAGCTTGCTGCCAGTCTGACAACTGAGTTCAATCCCTGGAACCCACACTGTGGAAAGACTGAACTGAGTCCCACAAGCTGTTCCTTGACCTCCACAGGCATACCATGGCAGATGCACAGGCATATAGATACACAACAGATAAACAAATATTTTTAACAATTAAAATAAATTTCCTCTTCACGGGCCAGCATGATCTATATACCCCACCCCAAATCACTCAATGGGCTGGGAAGATAGCTTGTCCGGCATACATGAAGCCACATCTTTGCTTCCCAGCACTGCATAAAACCAGGCATGGCGGTACCTGCCTGTAATCCAGGATTTGGGAGGTAGGACTGGGGAGTTCAATATCATCTTTGGCTACACAGCAAGTTTAAGGCCAGCCTGGAATACAAGATTTTTTTTTCTTCCCTTTTTTTCTGAGACAGGGTTTCTCTGTATAGCCTTCCCTGTCCTGGAACTCGCTCCATAGACCAGGCTGGCCTTGAACTCAGAGATCTGCCTACCTCTGCTTCCTAAGTGCTGGGATTAAAGATGTGTGCCACCACTGCCAGGCACAAGAGACTCTTAATTTAATACAAGACAAAACTAAACCTCAAAGCTAAAGAGTGAACTTCGACCTCTTTAAAGTCTCTCAAGAGTAAACACTTTTAAATAAAGGCATTCAAAGTGTTGTCTAAGCTCGATGACACATGATCTGTAATGTCAGAAAGGAAGAACAGACCATGGAAAACGAACCGGAGCTGCTCTCAAGCAGAAGGAGGAGTGGCATGTATATCTAAACAACAGGAAGTAACACTCCCAAGACTGTATCTTCACATGACACCAGGACAAAATCCTCCAGTAAGAATTCCTGTTTACAATTCCTTCATCAGCTGAGCTTTCTAGCTAGACCTGCATTAATTAGCCCACGTGGCTTTGAAGTAACTCATCCTGAACCTGAGCCTGTGGGCTCCTGATCTACACCTAGTACCAGCCATTTCACTTCTCTGACTCTTTCCGTCCATTCTTTGCTCACACATCATATTAGCACAATCCCGCTACCTTTAAAGGCCAAAAGCCAAGCAAACAATGGAGTCTTCTGGGTCTTCACACTGTTACAAGTGTGAGAGTTTTGTAGGAAACTGCGCAAGAATGTGGGGGATTCCAAGGTCATTCTAAGAGCCAACAGCAGCAGTGTACAGGAGAAACGTGCAATGGAACGGAAACCATCAGGGCACTCCCATTAGTATGCATGACTCAATCATACCTGTAATCGCAATCATCTGCTGGTAATGAACACAGCTAGAGTCATCTGGGAAGAGGAAACCTCGACTGAGAAATGCTTCCATCAGATTAAGCTATAGGCAGATCTGTGGGGCATTTCTTGATTAATGACTGATGTGTGAAGACCCATCCCCTTGTGGGTGGTGCCATTCCTGGAGAGGTGGTTCTGGTGGTTAGGGAAAAAAAAGCAGGCTGATCAAGCCACTGGGAAGCAAGCCAGTAAGCAGCATTCCTCCATGGCCTCTGTTTTACTTTTTGCCTCCAGGTTCCTGCCTCGAGTTCCCATCCTGACTCCCCAGCATGATAGACTGACTAGGATGTATAAATCCAATTAACTCTTTCCTCCCCAAGTTGCTTTTGGTCATGGTGTTTCACCACAGCAATAGAAAGCAAATCCAAACAGCCTGGAACCTACAGTCTTCCTGCTTCTACCTCCTGAGTACCACCAAGCTCCGGTGTCGTGATTCTGATGGGATCATTGGTTTCACTCTCCTTTGGTTTATGTGTACTTACAGCACATGTCTAAGCACTACTAAAGAACAGAGAGAATGTACATGCAAGTTCTTTGTGAACCACAGCACACGAGTCAGGCTTTAAGGCGGAGTAAATGATCTAGGGAAGAACTCACTGGTACAGCACTTGCACAAGGGCCTAGGCTGAATCCTCAGCATCACAAAGTCAGCCAGCGAAGCAAAACATAAAGTACAAAATTTCCCTGAAGTCTCTGAAATTGCCACAATTTTCTATAAATTACCTCAACATAAAAAACATGCATGTATAAATGCTACACTCAATTACATAAAATAAGAAGTAAAGTTAAGCTGTAGGAAACACTCAAATCTTAAAAACAGGAACCCTACTAAAGCATGCTCACAGACCGCGATATACAAATGGGATGGGTCAGCACTCACATCTCCCACCTCTCAGTTCAACAGAGGACAGAGGTGACATGACCAAGTAAATGCCATCTTGTCCCCACTATATTTCATGTCTACCTAGACTCTGCATCTTAGCCTTCCATCCCCGTCAGCAGCCACAGCAGCCTTGGCAGCACTTTGGGGACTGTCCATGACCCTAACCGTGGTCTAGAAATATTAAACAAAATATTTGGTGTTTGTGCAAGCTTAAATATAAAACTAAAATAAATTAGAAAGAATTGTCATGTAGTGTCTGGAATATACTGAGCTTCGCAAGAGAGCAGATGTTACTAGGTAATATAACCCCTGTCCCCAATGGCACTCCCTACGCACTGATGTAATTGGGATCTTGCCTTTTAAAATGCTGTACCTCTGAGCTTGGTCACCAAGAGATGTTTCAGGGACACAAGTCTGCTCTTGGTCTGGCCATTAGTAAAATGTCTCAAAACTACTTTCAGAAAAAAAAAAATCTGAGTTCTTAACCATCAAACTAAATTTTTGAGTAAATTTATGAATTATATGGAAATAATCTCCTACTCAATAAAACAATGCACTTGATTTGCCCTGACACGATTCAGCAAATGTCCACAGTCCACGTCACAATCCTTGGGTGTAAGCCCTATCATATACACACAACCACCCACCTTCTAAGGAAAAACCAATGGTTATCAGGACTAAAGAAATCCATGCAAAAGCAAGTGGCTTGCTGGCAGTCACATACCTGCTTCGGCTTTTGTCCACAGGAAAGATTCTAATAGATTTATCAAAACTAGCAGACACAAATTCTTTCCCAGTGGGGGAGTAGTCCACATCTAGTACCGCAGAGACGTGATCCATGTGGACCATAACAGGAGTGTCCAGGGCACGCATATCAAAAGTGTACAAGCTGTAAAACATTGTCAAATATTTCATTCAAATTTATAAAGAAGCCACAGGTAGTATTACAAGACATTAGTAAAAAACAAGAACATCAGCTAAATGATGACTCTCTTAATAAGCAGTCTGATTCTGAAAACAGTTAAGGCAGGTAAGACACAGAGAAAAATATCAACGATTCTTACTGCTTTGTAATATGACACAAAATCAAACAGCAAGTCACTGAGATGGCTGAGTAAAGGTGTATACATCAAGACAAGTGGACCTGAGTGCAGTCCCCAGAACCCACAGGGTAGGAGAGAACCAACTCCCACTAGGTGTCCTCTGACCTCCACACATGTACTATGAGCTGTGCATGTGCACACGTGTGTGCCCTCTCTCTCACACACACAAATGTGGAATGGGCCAGAGAGCAGCCTGCCCTGTGAGGACAGGAGTAGGTTGCCTGCATTCTGGAAGAGGGCCCTCAGTGATCCTGATTATGTTGGCAATTCCCAAACTAGTATAAAATAATTCTCTTTGCTTAAACCACTCAATCTATGGCAATTTGTTAGTTGTCTAGACCAAGACAATGATAAAAGACAATACATGCAGGCAAACACTTACAAAATTATTATTATTATTATTATTATTACTTCCTAATATTCTTCTCACAAGACAAACCACTCTGGGTAGGGTACTTCCGCCTTCATGCCTGCAGCCTCTACAATCAAGAGACTGAAGCAGCTCACAAACTGAAGGCAGGCCAGCCTGAGCTAGGGAGCAAGCTCTAGGCCATGCTGAGCCTATCTCAAAGAAGATCAAAACAAACAGACGAAAGCACTGCTCTTTTCAGAGCCTCCAACAAGCCCTAGGTGTGGGAGCCAGAGTCTACTGATTCTGAGGTTAACTTCTGACTTGACAACTACAATACACTGCCTGCCTAGGAGAGGGAGGCTCAAAATTTCTTTTCTTTTAGCAAATTGCTTTTTAAACAAATTGTATCAACAATCTGTGGAGGAAGAAAAATTGCAAATTCCAAGCAAATCAATCCATCTGGACAGGCGCGCCTGCCATTGTGAGTTAGGACAACTCCTCTGGCCGTCATCTACTCTTCCTTGTCCTACAGACGGTACAGCCACAGCACTGAGCTGGGTTATACGGCCTGCCCACTGCTACAGCAACAACTGAATGCCTTCGCTCCGCAGCTGAGTTGTAACGAAAACTTACTGTACTGTTCAAAGAAGCACACAGACACAGGACAGAGCTACCACAGCAGACCTTCTGTCTTAGGCTCTCATGCAGCCCTTGAGCCATGGAGCCAATTGTCTCCATAGCAGATACCCCTAAACTCCTCACCCTTCTTGCTCGTGCCTCCCCAGTGCTAGGATTACAGGCATGCACCATCATACTCACCAAGAGGTTTTAAAAATAAGGACAATTATGAAAACTAGCAGTCATTTCTTATAAGAGCTATGTCTTGTTTTAGGAACCGTATATAATTCTTCCCAAGGCAAGAAATGAGAAATTCCAAGAAGGCTCTGAAAAAAGATTATCTTGGCAAAACAGCTAGTTCACAATGTACTTTAGAAATCTTAGCAGAGAGGGCACTATGCTGCTGAATTATTCTTGTCTTTTATTGTCTTCAATTGCAACAGCACCATTTCATTTCAAAGCATCTACTACAGAAAGTAAACTTCAATGTGGTTAGTACGGCTAATGACTCAACTGCACTTGTTCTCAGTACAGCAATCCTAAGAGAGAACTTCAGGCAGTGCCACTAAAGCGCCCGGAGTCCCATGTATGAGCTAATACACCATTTACACTCTCACACACTGGATACAGTGAGAAACAGCCTTCTTCCTTATGTGTCTGGTGTGCACTTCCTTGTCTGTGTGTGCACTACATATGTGCAGGGGCCTCCAGAAGCCAGAAGAGGGCATCAGATACCTGGAACCAGACTTAGAGGTGGATGTGAGCTGCCCAATGGGCGCTGGCAACAGAACATGGGTCCTCTGCAAGAGTAACAAGTACTCTAAACTGCTGAGCCATCTCTCCAGCCCCTATGGGCAGATTTTAAATACAGACAATTAAAGTTCAAATCCACCAACAAGTTTGTACCTTCCCAAAAAAGTATATATTAAGAATGTACTTAAAGCCAGGCAGTGGTGGTTCAAGCACTCAGGAGACAGAGGCAGTCAGATCTCTGAGTTCAAGGCCAGCCTGGTCTACAGAGCAAGTTCCAGGACAGCCAGGGCTACACAGAGAAACCTTGTCTTGAAACCCCCCTTCACAAAAAGAATGTACTTAAAAATAATAATAAAATGCATCAAAATATAGCAAGACTAATATATAATTTTCGCTAGATTAACCTCTCTGGTTATACATCTTACCTGACAATACTAAAAAGATGAAATGAGACAGCCAATGTATAATATTTCAACAAGAGTAAAGCATTACATAAGGAATCATAAAATCTCCTAGTTCAAAGTCTGCTCTGTCAGTTTTGTTTGTTTTTTTTTTATTTACTGAAAGAAAAAAGATAGCAAATCCAAGTTATGAGTAGGGAGGCATTAACTAACTTGGTGTATCTGAATATCTAAGAAATTGTCTGCCCCGTATCTGTCCATGACGATTTCACTCAATTCGTCCTGGTCTTCGAAAGGCAATTTATTCTAGGGAGGTCTAGTGACAGTTAGAGCAGTCTTCTGCCCAGTCTGTGTATCATTCTCCCAAGGCTATGCCAGCTTTACAGGCACAGAAAACATATGCACTATTAAGCTAACAATGTAAACTATCACTTTCTGTTGGCTTTAATAAAGACAGCAAACAGTTAGACTACATGAGCTTCAGCTACTTGAGGAGTCACAAACACCTGTAAAGCACATATTGCTTCCAACAAAATATGTATGGGCCAAGCATTACTTGCTCATGTTTGTTTGTTCTGAAACAGTGTCTTCCTACACAATCCAAGCTGGCTTTGAACGTACCATATAACCCTGGGTAGCCTCAAACTCAATCTTCCTGCCTCAACCTCTGGAACACAGACATGCACCACCACACCTGCTGGCCCAGTCATTATTTAAATGGCCTACATCAGAGATCATCCCATTTCTTCTCTTTGGTCAAGTAAGCCATCAGATCTTTACCATAACTATCCAACACAGGCATCACAACATAATGCAGCCATACCAGTAAACACACCTAAATAAACAAGCACGGCCATGTTCACAAACTGCTTTACAACAGGATTTACCCAAAGATACCACCTTACTACTCTTTATCAAGTTACTTTAAAATCTGAGAAAATATTTTTTCTAAAAACCTCTTCTCCAATTTGGGAAATTATTTTTAGCAAAACAAATGAGAGCTTCCAAACTTGCTTATGAAAATGTACTTACCAAGGGAAACATACTATATTAACAAGGCAATGCAATGCAATGGAGCCATTTTTGATAGGAGTAAGTTTCTAAAAAGAGAGACACTTACTTATAATCTTCATTTGCTGCAGTAAAATTGAAAGCTTCCATAGGGTTCCAACAGATTGTATTTGTTCTCATATCCAAGATAACCTGAGAAAGGAAGCATACATTTTATCTCATTACCACAAAATTAACATATACAAAATGAATACATTTTCTACTTTCTTTTTTTTTCTGATTTAAAGCAAATATTTTCATATGCACAGTACACAATTCAGAGCAGTCAGGAAAGAAATCAAGGATTGTTTCCTGAGAACAGAGTGGTAACTACAAAAAGACAAAACAATGTTTAACACCTAGCCCCTGACCTTCAAATGACTTATTAGTTAGGAAATTGAGGCATATATTTCAACAACAACAAAATGAAGATACAAATAATAAAGCAACAAATGGTAACATAAAAGGCACAAAATTAACAGTGAGTTTAGGGTTCAGAAGAAATGTTTCAAAAGGGAAGCAAGATTTGAAAGACCCTTTGATGACTGGTAACTTCCAGTGTTTCATGGCAATGGTATTGGTGTTTGGGGAGGAAGAAAGTAAAGAAATCCGTATTTACTGTACAAAGCTTAGCTCTCAGCCTCTTTCCCAAAGATAAAGAAAGGTAGCCGAGTAGATTAAAATAGTAACAACAATAATAAAGTCCCCCCCACATAGTAGTGCACGCCTTTAATCTAGCACTAGGAGGCAGAGGCAGGCAGATCTCACAGTGAGTTCCAGGACAGCCAGGAGTGAGATCCTGTCTTGAAAATAATTAATTCATTAATTAATTAAAAGAAAAGGCAAACAAGATAAAGTAGCAGTGTCCATTACTATCTACATGCGACAAATCCAATTAAGCATTGTTTTACTGTTTACAACAACCAACAAATGCAATGTAAATTGGGCTCAGACTTTGAGTGCACTGACAGACTACAATTATTTTCTTCAATTTACAGCTAATATAACTCCACTAAAAATGGACTGTGTGTGAAGATGTGTGTACCAGACCTTCATGTCAGCATTCTGGTAAATGCTAAAAAGCATCATATCTCACTTCTATAAATATACTGCAAGGTACTGGTTAATTCCATCATTTTACAAAAGAAATACAGACAGCAAAGTTCACATATCACACGAATAAAGAGCTAAATTTGTACTTTTAATGAATATACTAATCTCATTCTCCCTACTTTTAATATCTGAATCTATCAACACATTACAAAAAAAAATTTTTTTACATTCTTTTGACAGAGTCTCATAAGCCCAAGCTGCCTGGAACTCAGTGTGTTTCAAGGATGACCTTGAAGTCCTGATCCTCCTGCCTTCACCTAGCAAGTGCTAGGACTACAATCCTGGACCACCACATCCAGCTGACAAAGACTTTATACGTGAACTGTGCCAACGGACTCATGGTGCACGAATGACATCTAGCCCTTCTTGTGCCCTGACCATACTACAAATGCTGGATACCGACTTCACACTCTTCTTAAAATGGTGGTCCATTCCATGTACAACATTATTTCTCTCTCTTGAAAGTCAGCATAAGAATGAATCAGCTTTGATATCTAAGTCCCGAAATGACCATGGTGAATGCAAAGACTATGAAAAACCTCTCCTTGACAAGATAGTGCTTGTCTAAGCAAAGAGTCAAACTGGCATCAGTATGTAATTAAAATAGTTGGTTATATGAATGAGTCCTAAAACTGTTTTGAATAAAATAATGGATATGCCATCTGATAATCAATCCTCCCCCCAATTAGTGCATATTAAGCAATGCAATGAAATATCTTTCATTTTACAAGTTTCAATTTAGCAAGTACTAATTAGATGCCTAAAATGTACTGGCATTATTGAAGTCACAAAGAAAGAGAGTCTGAATCTATGGAGAGTTAAATGTTATTACCATCATTCTGGGGTTAAAGAACAGCTCTATGAAGAAAAACATAACTGTGAAACACTGGTTTCATTTTTTCAGTCACTTGATATACAGAATGCCTTAACAATTGTATAAAACAAAGACAAGACTGAAACCCACCTTTTTCAGAGGAGTAGCTTGCCGCATATCATACAGTACTATATTTCTATCAGAAGCACAACTTCCCAAGAGAAATGTCTGAAAATAATTGTAACAATCACCAATTAAAAGCCAGGCTTGGAAGTAAAGCACAAATTATTTATCTTTAATATTTACGTTAAGCCCTCAAACTGTAACACTGAATATATTCCATTTTACGAGGATATAATAAATCACTCATAATCTCAGCTAAATCAAGTATTTTCATGGTTAAATCTCCATGCATGTATTTTAGGTACCAGCAATAACAGTGTGTCCTGTTTATAGCAGAACGTATTTTACTTACCTGCTCTCCAAAGTAAGATTTAGTTACTGCTTTTGATTACTATAAATAACACGTCAGTAAACATTTCCAGACATTTAAAATCTTCTTCTGAATTGTTCCCTTAACATAAAATTTCAGAAGTGGTATTAGTGAATCAAAAATGTAAACAATTTTATGAGTTTTGACATTTAAGGTTGCTTATTTTTTAAAAGTGATATCAATATCACTGTAATGTGAGAATGGACCTTTTATTACAACTGGATGAATCAGGCAGTCATTTAAATATCCTAAACACTCAAAATTTCTGCTTCATTAGAAGGTAAACATTTCCTTTTATTTGTGAATGCTGCAGAAATTTGCCCTGTCCTTTGTCCAACTCTTGTGTGTGTGTGTACACATGCGTGCACTTGTGTGCTTGTGTGTGTATGTTTAGGTATACATGTTGTCTACATGCATGTGTGAGTAAAAGGGCATGTGGAAATCAGAGGTCAATGCTGGATGTCTTCCTCTTGTTCTCTACTTTACTCTTTGTAACAGGACCTCTTCCTAGGCCTCAAGATCACTGTTTGGCTGCCTAGCTGGTCAGCAAGTTCTGGGATCTGCCTATGTCTGCTCTCCACAGCACTGGGGTTTCAGACATGCACTAGCACTCCTGGCTTTTCCATGAACACTGCAGATGCAAACTAAGGTCCTCATGCTTGCTCAGCAGGCACTTTACTCACTGAGCATCTCCTGAACCACGGTTATGTGTCCTCCCTCCTTCCGTCCGTCCCTCCCTCCACAGGAGTTTCTAGCTCACTACCTTGTCCAGGATGGCAACAAGCTTGTGACCCTCCCATCTGGGTCTCCAGACTCTTGGATTACAGGCATGCACCGCCACGCCTTGCTAAGTCAATTCTGAACACACAAAGCACTTACGATAACCCTTGCTGTTGAGTGAAAATCAACTATCATCCAGTAGAGCCCCGACTCCACTTATGCGCGTGTGGGGGTGGACTTGCCTGTCCGTGAATGCCAGAGGCAATTGTGTTCCTCTATTGCTCTCCACATTATTTATTTAGTGCGTGCACGTCATCTCCAAGGGTGTGGTCATCAGGAAACAACTTTACAGCAGTGAGTTCTCTCCTTCTGCCATATGGGTTCCAGGAACTGAACTCAGGCTTCAGACTGGTGGCATGTGGGCAGTGTGCTTACCTACTGAGCCATCTCCCCCATCTCCTCAGCCATATAAACATCTTTGAAGATTCACTTTTTTAAATGTGAACGACTGTTTTGCCTCCATGTATGTCTAAGTACGACATGCATGCCTGGTACCGATGGATGCAGAACAGAGTGTTGGATTCACTGGATGGCTGTGAGACACCATGTGGGTGCTGGGCACCAAATCCAGGTCTTCTACAAGAACACCAAGTACTCCTAACCACTGAGTCACCCCTTCAGGCCCCCTCCCCACCTTATTTTCTGAGAGAGTCGTTCAGTGACCCTGAAGCTCACTGTTTTGCCTAGAAGAGCTGACTTGTGAGTCCCTGGATCCTTGTCTCCATGCCCTGACACAGGGTACAGGCACGCCACCGTGCTGGGGTCCAGACCCAGTCCTCATGTCACACAGCAGACGCATTCACCCCGAGCACCTCTCAGCTCCTGTCCCACTCTCTGCAACACCACTCTTCCTGATTCACGGTTCTAGAGAGCACACTCTTGGCTTCTGCCTGATGTTACTTCCTACTGCAAGCGGAGCAGGAAGGAAGAGCTGTTCACTAAGTAGCCGTATGGCCAGCTAGTGCCTACTGTTGCACACAGTTTAATGAATGTCACAGACTAATGTTAAAAACACGATCGGGACCCCACTCTTCAAAAGCCTGTCTCGATTGCTGCTTCTGAGACCTCTACTAGCTGCCCCTTAACCTCTAAACCTTTAGTGGCTTTTCATTATGTTACCTTTGTGTAAGACCATGGTCAATTTCTAATACAAAGACTTTGATCTACACAGGGCAAAAAGTTCCAGCTAGACTGAATTAAAGCTTTCACACTGCAAAACGTGGCAATCCTCAGTATTAACTTCTGCCTTAACCAGAATTTTAGGCTTCAATATTTTAACAGACAATTAATTATTAATGAATAAAGGAAGTAACTACTCTATTTGTTCACAGCAATCTGCCCTGCCCTTTCCATTAGCTTTAATACAGAGGAAGAGACATGCACATCATTTGCTTTTATCACCAAGTCAATTCATAAGATTAGAAAAAAAAAAAAACAGGCAGTGGACAAATAGAGCTATTAAATAGGCAAGTTTGAAAACCATGGTCGACAGGTCATGACCAATTATGGTTTTACAATTAGCTATTAGCTCTTCTGACATGTTCATCAAAATAGGAAAGCAAAACATTTGTCTGTCCCTTCAAAAAGTGGCAACCACTATCTGTCTGTGTTTACTGTTGTATTGATAAGGACAATCAAAGTGAAGACAGATGGGGAAGTAAGATGCAGGATGCACCAGGAACACACAGCTCAGACAGAAATCAAGGCTGGAGATCAGCAAACCTTTATGGGCATGTGATTCCCAGAGCAATTATTCCAATTTTCCACTATGGTCTACAAGCAGCTGCAGACGGTACAGTAAGAGGGTCTGCTTGTGCTCTAGTGAGCTTTTGTAACGGCAGTGGACACACTGGCAGCCCTGCTCTAGCCCTGTATGAAGCCTCATGCAGAAGTGCGTACACAGGCACACGCTGCCGGCTGGGGAGCCTGGTCTGCTTGCCTCTTGGCACTACTTGGAGCCCGAGTTCACACTGTACTGCAGCACACCATGTCCCAGTACCTCACATGAATACTGTTATACTCTGCTACTCTGGCTTAACCTTCCCTCCCTCTCTTACCACGCTGGTCTCAGAAAGTATGAAATTTGCAATTCAAGAGTTTCTCTTACAGAAATTAACATAATAGCTTCCTATTAACACTGAAAGAAAAAGCATCTTGACTGAGTCTTCTGGACAATGAGGGTAATTTATTGTTATGTATTCAGAAAAGATCAGGGAAAGGTCTGGAATCCAACAGCCATATTAGCCTCCAGGCCAGCCTCTCTTCCCAAGTTCACATACAAATAGATCGTATGCAACAGCCTACCTCCACATCTGCACTCAGACCAGGAAGGAACTAGGAATAAACTCAGATTTCAGAGCAGAGCACAAAGCACCTATAATTGTAATTGCCATGCGGTCCAAGAGTGGTCACGCATGACTGTGAGGCACAGCACCCACGTGACTTACAATACAGAACAGCATGTTCAGTGCTCATTCTCCTGATCTCCAAGAGGGTTAAGAAAAAGGAACCTCTTTCTCAAAGTACAATGAATCTGATGGAACATGAGTGTGGAAAGCATGTAAAGGAAAGCTAATGAGAGGCTTAGGCAAAAGGATCACAAGTTCAAGACCGTCGGAGCTAGCCAAGGCCTGTTTCATAACCAAAACCAAAAAGAGGCAAGTATTTACTTGGAGTCTACTCTGACGACCAGCTGAGAGTTCACAGAACCCAGATATAATCTTGAAAACTTATCAAATGCTTGAAAACTGTTCAAATGTAGAAAATGGTTCCTAAACAGAGCTAAAAGTTCATGTTAAACAATAAACAGAACATAATAATATTTTAAAAAGGGCATTACCTCAATAGGGTTGAATTTAACACTGCTTATACTGTCAAATCCCCAGTTCATTGAGCACACAGGGCTGGTTCTTTGTTCATCCCAAATGTCTACTTGCTGTCCACATGTGGCAAAGGCAGGGTCTTTCCAGTGGTGATCAATGCCAGTGTACACTGTCTTTGAAAGCAAAGAGGGTCTTATACATGGCACCTCACGAATTCTTTAAATCAGCATGTTTTAAGTGGTTTGGTTTTGTTTTCAGAAATCCTTGCTACAAAGAAACTCCTTTCCTCTTCTCCCACCACTCTTCACCACAGACTGTGCAACCGAGTTTCCTATATCTGGGGGAAGTTACAGGTTGGCATACTCAGAACATAATAGGTAAACTTTACTCTGGGAAAGCCACCTTACCAATCATGCTATCTCCCTTTTGGGTAAATCTAAAGAAACTTCTTTGAAGCCCTTCATTAAAGGGCAAAAAAGTGCTGGATGGTGGTGGTGGTGGAGCACCAATCCCAGTACTCAGGAGTAAATAGGCAGGAAGATCTCTGAGTTTGAGGTCAGCCTGGTCTACAGAAGGAGTTCTAGGGCAGCCAGAGCAACACACACACAAAAAAACCCTGTCTCAAAAAACCAAACGGAAAAAAGTATCATAAAATGCTAAAACATTTTATGCAAATGAAGTCAATTTTGCTTTCTGAATTACTATCTTATTATCACTTGGAAATTTTTTTCATCTTGTACACATATCCTACCCCCATCTCCCTTTAAGAATATTCTGAGCCTGGCGGCGCTGGTGGTGCACACCTTTAATCCAAGCACTTGGGAGGCAGAGGCAGGTGGATTTCTGTAAGTTCAAGGCCAGCCTGGTCTACAGAGTGAGTTCCAGGGCCGGCTCCAAAGCTACACAGAGAAACCCTGTCTCAAAAACAAAACAAACAAACAAACAACATTCTGAACTTGTTGAAACCTGAAGCAGCACCTAAAGAAACACTAATATGTGCAGCAGCTTTTAAAATGCATATATTTAAAGATTAAACTTAGCTTCAGAATTTTGTCTGCTTAATGTAAGAATGTCATCAGCATCACAAACATGTGTAAGCCAAATGTTCTAAATCACTCTAATAACTTAGAGAACAACTGTCACAAGTGTAAGATTATATAAGAAACACACACTACTCATGTCTTCACAACCTAATGAATTCTTTAGGAAATTCTGAGCTCTGTATAAGATCTATGATGATATAAACCAGACAGAAACTAAGCCATTGTTCTTCTAACATTTATCTTACACAGTTCTCCCATGGCCTTCCTATAAGAAACCCTTCACAGCATCCTCTCTATGACCTGTACTGTCTACTATGGCTGGTCTAACTAAAGAGAAATCAAACTCTATACAGTGAGAACTACATCACAGCATCCTCTCTATGATCTGTACTGTC
>CABHPH010163115.1:0-10580 GCA_902168325.1 Peromyscus nudipes
CAGAATGGGAAAAGATCTTCACCAACCCCACATGTGATAGAGGGCTGAACTTCAAAATATATAAAGAATTCAAGAAACTAAACATCAAAATACTGAACAATCCAATTAAAAAAATGGGCTACAGAGCTAAACAGAGAAATCTCAACAGAAGAATCTCAAATGGCTGAACATTTAAGGAATTGCTCAACATCCTTAGTCATCAGGGAAATGCAAATCAAAACGACTCTGAGATACCATCTTATGCCTGTCAGAATGGTTAAGATCAAAAAACAGTGAGGAAAGCTTATGTTGGAGAGGAATTGGAGCAAGGGAAACACTCCTCCACTGTTGGTGGGAGAGCAAACTTATACAGCAACCTTTGAAACCAGCATGGTGGTTTCTTAGAAAATTGGGAATCAATCTTCCTCAAGATCCAGCTATAGCACTCTTGGGCATATACCCAAGGAATGCTCAATCAATACCACAAAGACAAATGCTCAACTATGTTCATAGCAGCATTATTCACAATAACCAGAACCTGGAAAAAAACCTAGATGCCCCTCAACTGAAGAATGGATTAAGAAAATGTGGAACATATACACAATGGAGTACTACTCAGCAGAGAAAAACAATAACATCATGAAATTTGCAGGCAAATGGATGGAACTAGAAAATATCATCCTGAGTGAGGTAACCCAGACTCAGAAGGAAAAACATGGTATGTACTCATTCATAAGTGGATACTAGATGTAAAGCAAAGAATGACCAGACAAGAACCCACAGCTCCAGAAAAGCTAGGTAACAAGGAGGACCCTAAGAGAAATTCATTGATTGCCCTGGGAAGGGGAAATAGATGAGATCTCCATGATTAAACTGGGGATGAGGGGGGCAATGGAGGGTAGTGGATGGGGGATGAGAGCATAAGGGAATGGGATGGTTGATCTGGAACAGGGATGGAGTGAGAGAGCAATGAAAGAGATACCATGATAGAGGGAGACATCATAAGGATAGAGAGAAACCAGGTACAAGGCAAGTTCCCAGGAATCCACAAAGATGACCCCAGCTTAGACTGCTAGCAATAGTGGAGAGGGTGCATGAACTGGCCTACCCCAGTAATCAGATTGGTGAATACCTTAACTCTCATTATAAAGCCTTCATCCAGTAACTGATGCAAAGATCCACAGCAAAGCACCACGCTGAACTCTAGGATTCCAGTGGAAGAGAGATAAGAGGGAGTTTATGAGCAAGTACATGAAGATCATGATGGGGAAACCTACAGAGACAACCAAACCAAACAAGTGGGAACTCATGAATGTGGACCAATAGCTGTGGAGCCTCCGTGGGACTGGACTAGGCCTGTGCATAAGACAGACAGTTGTGTAACTCGATCTACTTAAGGGGCCCCCTGGCAGTAGGATCATGATCCATCCTTGGTGCATGAGCTGGCTTTTTGGAGCCCACTACCTATGGTATAGCCTTGATACAGGGGGAGCCACTACCTGGTACAGTCTTGATGCGGGGGAGGGGGGTTGGCCGTTCCACTACTGAATGTACCAGGCTCTGCAGACTCCCCATGGGAGGCCATAACTTGTTGGAGGAATGGGGAGTGGGTTGGGGGGCAGAAGGCTGGAGGGGTGGGAGGAAGGATATTGGTATATAAAATGAATAAAAATTGGTATATAAAATGAATAAAAATTCATTAATAAAAAATAGATTTTTAAATTCATATTAAAACAAAGAGATAGTTGGACAAGTCTAAGCTAAAGGCCAAGCTTTCATAATTAATAAGAAATCACACTGTCATTGTTTAGGGGCTGGCAATCCAAAGATAGTCCCACAAGAAAGCTTGCTACAGGAGGCTGTGCAAGGGAAGCTGCACCTGCCACACAGCATCAAGAGGGAAAAGCTGATTGTAGCCTGCCAGCAGGAGATCCTTCTGGTTCATTGGCAGGCAGCCAGGACTGTTGTCAACCAAGTGGTGCCCTTAGCACATGCCTAATGCTGCTGGACTCCATCTACACCAAGTCTCTGGAAAGCCAAGGTGATGAAAACAAATTGGTGAGTGAGCATTCCAATGTTGCCACTTTACTTCCTGGTGGACAATAAGCATACACATGAAGATGTGCATGCAGATGCTGCAGCCATTCCAAACGTGCAGTGGCAGACCAGAAGCTGGACCCTGCATGCCACAAGCTCCTGTGTGTGAACAGTACACCATTATTCTTCAAGCAATGGTTGGTATCAGCGACAACTTTTTGTTATAGTCAAAATGACAGTCATAGGAAGGCTACAGGACACAAACAAGAGCCACAAGAGTCGGTAAGCTAATGAGTCCCAGAAGAGGAAAAAAGAAAAAGCACTTGCCAATCAGGAGGAGGGAGCCCAAAGACTACACATAGCAGAGCGCTGCCAGCCCTGGGACACACAGTCCAAAGCAGAGAACACTGCAGCTCAGCGTTCTGAAGCTTTGGGTTTATGGCAGGTGTGCTGTGTGGCAGAGACAGAAAGCACTGATCATCTCATAAGTCACAAAGCAAGGAAAGTCAGGAAGTGCCAGGGTCTTACACTCCTCTTTATAACCTAACTTCTCCCACATCCCCACATCCTAATGGTTCCATTGCTTCCCCTTAGAGCCCTCCCCACAAGGACCAAGCCTTTAAGACATGGACCTTTGAAGGACATTCAAGATCCAGACCATTGCACCTGAGTAATAGGTCTTCCCCATCTACTTCCTGACCAGCAGTCAAAACATCCCACATCTGCCTTCAGCCCATAAGTGTTAATCATGAAGGTGTCAGTTATGAAACCCTCTCTCAGACCACACACACACACACACACACACACACACACACACACACACACGAGCTCACACACCCATGGTTGGTCAGCACTCTGACTAAAACCCTTTGCTGTTGAACTATTTCTGCTATTTCTGACTTGCTAGACTTGACACCTCAATTGTCACCTTTCAACTTAAAGTGTCCTCTCAATGATGACAAAATATATGGATTGGGAAAGAAAGGTTACACTGGGTGGAAAGAGGGGGAGGCTCCCATCTGGATCAGAAGGGGCAGAGTCTCCTGCAAGCTCTGCACTGTCATTTTCTTGTCACTGGAACCCAGAGAGCATAAATGGTCATACATGTGACATTGGGGAGCAGCTTTTAAACATATCTTCAGGACTCAGCTACCAGGGAAGATTTCCCACTTCATTATCTGTTAACTAGTGGGTAAAAGAAAACTCCTGGGCATCCTTTGAGTATCTGTCTGTCCTAGATCTCATACTGTGATCCATCACACAGCTTTATCCCTTCTAATTAATGTCTAGTCCAGAACTCATGTACTGAAAATTAACATCATTGATTACCATCCAGGAATTTCCCAATTAAAGAGAAGGAAGGACTTCTCTGGCCATCAGAATGAATTTATGTGCAGATCTCATATCCCTTGGTGATGGCTCTCTGCTGAGGATTCAGCATTAACTGGGATCACTTTGCAAGACAGTGAGAAATGCCTGTGTGCTCTGTGGCTCCAGAAGAGAGGGCATATCCAGAGAAAAGGGGAACACTTTAACAAGTACAGTGCATGGGACAGACAGAACTCAGCTTAGAACAGACAGAACTTAGCATGCCTGCTTCAGCCAGGCAAAGCAAAGAGGTCAGTTCAGGGGAGTGACACACAGAGGTGAGCTCCTCACACTGTGTCCCCTCAAGTACTGGCTTCCTGAAACCCTTTATGGGGATCCTTGGTGGGTGGGGTCCAGGGGACAATGAAAGGAAACAAGCTACTTGTCCCTAGTTACATCCACCAGAGATAAGTAAGATCCCAGAAGCTCTGTCCTAGTCAGATGGAATCTACTGTCGTTAGGAAGGAAAGTGGAACCAGTGTATGCAGTCTAATGCTCAACCCAGCCCACCTCCAATTTTGACCTCTACCTGCACCCTTGCTCCCCTTCAAATCATGACTCTTTCAGAAACACAGGCTACAGATGTACCTTGGTAGATGGCAGGGTTTACTTAGTACCCTCTCCAGGGGTATTTGCATTCCAGAATATGACCCTGAAGAAAGCTGGTAACCTCTGCTGATGGAAGAACTCTCCTCTCTGCTGTTGGGATCTGGGGCCCTGCAGGTCCCTGGGACAATAGCTTGTTTGTTACTCCACTGACAGTGACAGGGGATGTGGCATGTTATGGAATCATACCACTTAGGAAGCATGGACCAGCTGCTCAGTCATTGCTGCACTCCTTGACAAAGGCTGTCTGCACCCCACATACACACCTCAGCACTGTGGGGCCCTGCCATCCCACCTGCTTTAAGCCCCTCTCACAAGAACTTTTCTCCCATGTTGATGAAGAGGGAAAATTGAAATCCCAATGAGATAGCACCAATAAATGTCATCCATCATACACACACTAAGTGCCAAAATAGATCAATAATCACAATTAGTAACAATTTCCTAAGTGACTTCAGTTCCCTGTCTGATTTCTCCCTGTTACAGGAAAATGACACTGGCACCTTAAATTTGTGAGCTCGTGATCATATATAATGCACAAGGGTGGACACATAAATGCTATTCAGTGCACATACACTCTGCAGATATGAATGTCCCTCCAAAGTCATAACAAGGTCACTGGGCAGAAACTCCTGTTATGGAAAAAGAGGAAAGAATACCTTCAAAAATAAATAAATAAATAATAGACATAAAGTCTGAGTGACAAGTCAACCCCCTTGCATTCATCAGAGCAGCCCTGTATTGGACTCACTAAAATCTACCTGGGCATCCTGTCCTCTGGTATGGCCGCCCTCCTGCTCTTCCACCCTCTTGAGCAGCCACCAATTCAGGAATGCCATCTGCAACCACACCTCTTCTTTCTCTCTCCCTTTAACCTCTGTCTCGTGGAAGACCCCTGGCTCTGTTGAGATATTAAATCAAAATCCAGCTACAGTGTTTCCAGAGAAACAACTCTGATCCTGAATGTCCCCAGCTCCTTCTTACAAGAACCAGCTGTGATCCCCAGAAGTAGTGGGTAATCCTGACTTTTAACAGGCATGGAGGGAAATCACTCCCTGACTCAGTAAGAAGGGGCCAGCCCTGTGTCATTTCTGATCCTACACTGACATCTAGTGGGAAACTAAAGTATCACTCTGAAGCCCCCCTGCAGCTTTGATGAGCAGTTCTCCAACCTGGCCACTTCCATGTCCAAGATCTTCAGGGAAAGACTTCAGAGCCGGCAGAAGATGAGTGTTGCTAGGCCTGGTGATGCAAACTTGTTTTCCCACCTACTTGAGAGGCTGAGGCAGAGAGATCACAACTTCAAGGCTAGCCTGGGCACCCTACCCTGGGCTCAAAATAAAACGCAAAAAGAAGGGTAGGAATTGGGCTCAGTGGCAGAACACTTGCCTAGTACACATCAGCAATAAGGTCATCTCACATGTAATTGTTTACTAGACAAATAAGCAGGAAGTGTGTCTGTGACCTTGGGGTGGATTGATGTTCAGTAATTATCCGTGTGCTTACTTTATACATGAGGCTGCCAGTGAGAACCATGAGCATGGCCTTTATAGCTCTTATTGCGATCATTTGGTCACCTATTGAGTACATCCTTTCCTCTAAACTGTTTGATGTGTCTGTCATAGTATCTTATGGGTCTTTTCTTCCAGTTCAGGCAACTAGGACGTCCACAGCTCTGTCCTCTCCTGGTCTAGCCTGAAGTTTCCTGATTCTGATAGCATCATCCTCTCCTGGTCTAGCCTGCGGTTTCCTGCTTCTGATAGCAATATTCACTCTTGGTCTAGCCTGCAGTTTGCTGCATCTGCATATTTTTCTTGTACATTGCTTTTGCATATATTCTTCTATACTGCTTTTTATAGGTTAAGCTGCATGTTAAAGAACAGAAGAGACATTAGAAGCTAAAGGTATTTCCACCTTTCACAAAGCATGAGCCTTTTAAACTGTTGCAAGCAGCTGTGCTGAGGGGCTCTCTTCTTCACAGAATTAGGCTAACCTCGCTCCAGGTCTGCTGTGGCCTGAAGGGGAGGTAGGTCTCTTCCTTCCTGCTAGGTGTTAGGACACAAGTAACACAGCCAAACTTCAGTATTTGCTTGCACTCCTTTCTCTCTCTCACTTCCCAGTATTAGGAACCACCATGGAGGCATGCACTGGGGAAAATGAGGCCTGCAGCCAGCGTCTACTTCTCTGAGACTGAACATGTCAGAAAGGAGAGTATAAGTACGAATTAAGTGCATGCCCTTGCAGCCTACAGTGAGGACCCTTGGAAACTCCTCCAGGGTCTCAGGAACAACTCCCAAATCCAAAGAGCCTCAAACTCATGTGAGCCCCTCATATAAACCAAACCAAGTTGTACTCGATGGAATCAGCTCACAGCAACTTGATCTACTGAAAACCTGGTATAGTGGTTCACACCTTTAATCCCAGCACTCAGGAGGTAGAGGCAGGTGGATCTCTTGAGTTCAAGACCAGCCTGGTCTACACATAGTGAGTTCCAGGACAGCCAGGGCTACATAGTGAGACACTGCCTCAGACAAGAAAATAGATGAAGCCCTATAGTACACAACATGGAGTCAAGATAGCCTAAAAAGTGACTTTCACAGATTGAGAGACTAGGGAATTGCATTTGAAAAACTGATGTTGGGCTATACATGGTATGTGTCATAGTCTCTACTGTTGATATTAAATTTAAGCCAAATTTTAAAATATGGTGCCATCTGTTGACTAAGGGAATGCATGTGATCAGGCCTGTGATTTCTATTGCCAAGGTGTCAATTTACTCAGTGCTGGAAATGATTTGCCCAGCAGAAATGCCCAATGCTGAGATGGGGTAGAGCTCAACAAGTAGATCTGTTGCCTAGCAAGTGGGAAACCTGGGTTCCATCCACAACATTTTGGAGCATCACAAAACAAAGTGAGGGAAGTAAAGTCTAATGGCAGTCTCTTTATTCTCCAGTGCCCTCTGATGATATTATTAAACTAGAAGAACAGAGCCAGCAAAATTAGGCAGTGGGAAAGGGAGCTGGCTGCCAAGCCTGTCAACCTAAGTTCAGTATCCTAAACTTACATGATAGAAGGAAAGAGGCAACTATTTTAAGTTGTCTTCTGAGCTACACATACATGGCATGGTGAACACACACACACACACACATACACCCCAACACAATAAATAACCAACCAACCTGAAGAATGCTGGTGCCATTGGGTCCATGTTCTCCTCTATCCAACACCTGTAGTTCTGCTTGCCAGTCCTCTGTACTGACGCCAGAGTTTGGATCAAGTGCAAAACAGGGTCAGGAAGTTCATAATCTGTGCCTTATATTTTTGAGGGCATGGATAAAGCTGGGTATCTAATGTCTTGCAGAGTAGTCCAAGCCAGCCTAAGAAGCAAGCACAGGAGAACCCACAATTCAAGAAATGCAATGACCCAGAACCCAAAGTGTCTTGAAAAACCTTCAGATTTCAGATCAATTTACAGCTTTAAGTTTCAGATTAGGATTGTTCAATCAGAAAATCCATGCCAACATTCCCACAGTCCAGAAAACTCCAAAGTATGAGACACTGCTGGTCCCAAACATTTTGGATAAGATGAGAAATACTCACCCTCTGCTGTTCTCATAGTATTTCACAAAGGGCTTTCTTGTGTGAAAGCCCCAAAAGGGCTGTCTCTCTCACATACAAATAACCTTTGGAAAGAACCAGAACCGGACCTGATAGTAATCTCCTATAGCCCCGTCACTGGGCAGGCGGAGGCACATGCATGTGTGTGTACATATTTCATACAACAAATGAAATGAAAGAGTGATGGAACAGTTTCCAGCCCTCATGATCAGCAAGGCCTCTGGTTCTAATTGCATGCTTGGAGGTAATTTCTTTCTAATCACTGATTTTTTAAGCAGTGACTGGAAACTCCAGTAGAAAGGTTTCTCCTTAATCCAAAAGTGAAGTGGGCTACAGAAAGTAATTCCCTCTATCACCAGAAGTCATTAGATAAACCGATCTCATTCACTAATGGAACACATGGTTTGAATCTGCAGTGTCCCCCAGAGGCTCATGTTTTGACCACTTGTTCCCCAGCTGGTGACACTATCTGGGAAGGCGATGGAACCTTCAGGAAACTCAGCTTCCTGGCAGAAGTAGATAATTAGGAGTGGCCTTTAAGGTTACAGCCCAGACATAGTTCTGGTCACTCTGCTTGTCCTGGTCAGCCATGACATGAATAGCACTGCCACACACTTCCACTGCCATGGACTGAGCCACTGCACCATGCCCACCCTGCTGTGATAGACTGCAGATCACTGACCCTGAGCCAAAGTTCACCTTTCCGCCCTTGTTTCTGTATGTATAGTGTCAACGGCAGCAAGAAGTAAACTAAGGGGCTGGCAAGATGGTTCTGTGAGTGTGCTGTCTAGTTTTCTGTCAACTTGACACAAGTTAAAGTCACCTGAGAGCAGACGAAATGGAGGTTTTGATTGAGAAAATGCCTCCAGAAAGTCAGGCTGTAGGCAAACCTGCAAGCAACTTCCTTAATTAGTGATTGATGTGGGAGAGCCCAGCCCATTGTGGTTGGTGCCGCCTGGGCTGGTGGTCCCAGGTTCTGTAAGAAAACAGGATGAACAAGCAATGATGGGTAAGTCAGTAAACATCACTCCTCCATGGCCTGTGCATCAGCTCCTGCCTCCAGATTCCTTCCCAATTTGGGTTCCTGCCTTGACTTCCCTCAATGGACTGTGACTGGGGATATATAAGAGAAATAGACCTTTCCTCCCCAAGTTGCTTTTGGTCATACTGTTTCATCACAGCAGTAGAGACCGTGACTAAGACAGTGGGTAAATGTGCTGGCTGCCAAGCCTGATAACAGGACTTCAATTTCAGGGACACACAGAGTGCAGGGTGAGAAGTGACTCCTTCAGCTCTCCTTAGACCATCACGCGTGCTGTGGCACACACATGCCAACACACATAATAACTGTAATAGAATAAAGGAGGGCTGGAGAGATGGTACAGTGGTTAAGAGCACTGGCTGTTCTTCCAGAGGTTCAATTCCCTGTACTTACATGGCAGCTCACGATTGTCTGTAGCTACAGTTCCAGGTACCCAACACACTCATACAGATATACAAGCAGGGAAAACACCAATGCACAGAGATGAAAGAAACAATAATAAAATAAGAAGGGGAAAAAGAAAGTAATCCAATTTATGGCCTGATTTTCAAATATTCATGGGTTTAATAACTGAAGTTATTCTTGAGTTTCTGTATGAAAATGTGCTGCTTCTGTCTTTGATACGACAGCCTGAAGGTCTTAAGACAGCAAGCCAACACAATCTGCACAAATGTAGCAAGATGTCAACTATAGAAGCATACTGGTACTGACTGGAGTAGGTGTGTGTGAGTGTGGTACACACGTGCCACAGCATGTGTGGGGAGGTCAGAGGTCAACTTTCTGGAGTCAGTCCATGTTTGTCCTGGTGGAATTTGGTGATGGAATTCAGGTGGTCAGATTTAGATGGCAAACACCTTTACCTGCTGGCCATCTCACCAATCCTACTTCAAGTTTTCCATAGTAAGTTGTTGGAGGTAGGTGGAGTCACCATCATGTCATTGAACCTCAAATTCTCACAGAATTTTCATAGATTCACTCATGGGAAAATGCATGAATATCCATGATGCAAAGTTTACCTTTCGTTGCTACAAAGAGAAAAAAATTAAGATGTCACTTTCATAAAATGAATTTTTTAAATGAGCAAAGGTGTTTCCTCATCCATTTATAAAACCTTTCAATCTGTTTGTGTAATTTTTCTGTACAGATTTGGTTTTATTTACTAATATTTCTATAACCATCCTAAAAAATTGTGATTATCTAATCTGTAACGGGACCTATTATATACCTGAATATAAGAACGTCTCACCTGAAAACATTCTTTAAAAATACAGATTCTAGGGGCTGGGGAGATGGCTTAGAGGTTAAGAACAATTGCTGCTTTTCCAGAGGTCCCAGAACCCACATTGGGTGGCTCCAAACCACATGTAACTTGAGATCCAGTGGAGTTTTCTTCTGACCTCTGTGGCTACTGGCACACGCGTAGCGCACATTAGCCACACACATGCATACACACACACAAACACATAAACACTTTTAAAATCTTTTTTCAAAACATAGATGCTGGGTTCTCACTTGCTAGGTAACTCTAAGAGATGCCTAGGAATCAGAAATTTTGAAACCTTTAATTTGTTTGCTTTCTCAGACAGGGTCTCACTGTATCCTAAGAGGACCTTAAACTCTCTATCCTCCTGGCCCAGCTTTCTGAGGGCTGGAGTTATAGGTGTGCACTCTATCACCCATGTGATAAATTTAATTTACCAAATAAATCAGCACATACTTCATTTGCTCAGTCCATAGCTGTCAAATATTATTCTGAGTACTTTGCTATCATAAATAATAATCACAAAAATTCTAATAGGTATCTCTCTTCATACACTGTTTTCTGAAGAGGATAAAGTGGGGGCACTCTGTGGTGGTATTGAGTTCCCCAAAATATTGTGTACCTTAATAAACTTATCTGGGGTCAGAGACAGAACAGCCACAATATTAA
>CABHPH010163116.1:0-10661 GCA_902168325.1 Peromyscus nudipes
CCTGGGGATTGAGTTCAACCTGGTAGATTCAGTTCAGGCAGGTCCAGTCCCCTCCTCCCAGGCTAAGCTAAGTGTCCCTGCGTAAGCCCCAGGTTCCAAACAGCCAGCACATGCACTGAGGGCAGGTCCCAGTCCCACTGCCTGGATGCCTCCCAAACAGATCAAGCTAATCAACTGTCTCACTTATCCAGAGGGCCTGATCCAGTTGGGGGCTCCTCAGCCATTGGTTCATAGTTCATGTGTTTCCATTCGTTTGGCTATTTGTCCCTGTGCTTTTTCCAATCTTGGTCTCAACAATTCTCGCTCATACAAACCCTCCTCTTTCTCGCCAATTGGACTCCTGGAGCTCTACCTGGGGCCTGGCCGTGAATCTCTGCATCCGGTTCCCTCAGTCATTGGATGAGATTTCTAGCAAGACAATTAGTGTGTTTGGCCATCCTATCACCAGAGTAGGTCAGTTCGTGCTTTCTCTCACCCATTGCCAGTAGTCTATTGTGGAGGTATCTTTGTGGATTTCTGTGGACCTCACTAGCACTTTGCTTCTTCCTATTTTCATGTGGTCTTCATTTATCATGGTCTCTTATTTCTTGTTCTCCCTCTCTATTCTTGACCCAGCTGGGATCTCCCGCTTCCCTAAGCTCTCATTCCCTCGAACCTTGCCCTTCATTACCCCCACTCACGTCCAGTTTGTTCATGTAGATCTCATCCATTTCTCTGTCATTGGGCAATCCCTGTGTCTTTCTTAGGGTCCTGTTTTCTAGGTAGCCTCCCTGGAGTTGTGAGTAGCAGTCTAGTCATCTTTGTTTTACATCTAGTATCCTCCTATGAGTGAGTACATACCATGTTTGTCTTTCTGAGTCTGGGTTACCTCACTCAGGATGATTTTTTTCTTGATCCATCCATTTGCCTGCAAACCTCATGATGTCATTGTTTTTCTCTGCTGAGTAGTATTCCATTGTGTATATGTACCACATTTTATTTATCCATTCTTCAGTTGAAGGGTCCCTGAAAAAAGAAATTGAAGAAGATGTCAGAAAATGGAAAGATCTCCCATGCTCATGGATAGGCAGGATTAACATAGTAAAAATGGCAATCTTACCAAAAGCAATCTACAGATTCAATGCAATCCCCATCAAAATACCAACACAATTCTTCATAGACCTGGAAAGAATAATACTCAACTTCATATGGAAAAACAAAAAACCCAGGATAGCCCAAAGAATCCTGTACAATAAAACAACCTCTGGAGGCATCACAATCCCTGACCTCAAGCTCTACTATAGAGCTACAGTAATAAAAACAGCTTGGTTCTGGCATAAAAACCGACATGTGGACCAATGGAATCGAATTGAAGACCCTGACATTAATCCGCACACCTATGAACATACAATTTTTGACAAAGAAGCCAAAACTGTACAATGGAAAATAGAAAGCATCTTCAACAAATGGTGCTGGCATAACTGGATATCAACGTGTAGAAGGCTGCAAATAGATCCACATCTGTCACCATGCACAAAACTTAAGTCCAAGTAGATCAAAGACCTCAACATAAATTCAGCTACTCTGAACCTGCTAGAAGAGAAAGTAGGAAGTAGTCTTGAACGCACTGGCATAGGAGACCACTTCCTTAATATAACACCAGTAGCACAGACACTGAAGAAACAATCAATCAATGGGACCTCTTGAAACTGAGAAGCTTTTGTAGAGCAAAGGATACGGTCAACAAGGCAAAGCGACAGCCTACAGAATGGGAAAAGGTCTTCACCAACCCCACATCTGACAGAGGGCTGATATCCAGAATGTATAAAGAACTCAAGAAATTAGACATCAAAATGCCCAACAGTCCAATTAAGAAATGGGCTATAGAACTAAACAGAGAATTCTCAACAGAGGAAGCTCAAATGGCTGAAAGACATTTAAGGAATTGCTCAACATCCCTAATCATCAGGGAAATGCAAATCAAACCAACTCTGAGATACCACCTTACACCTGTCAGAATGGCTAAGATCAAAAACACTAAAGACAGCTTATGCTGGAGAGGATGTGGAGCTAGGGGAACTCTCCTCCACTGCTGGTGGGAATGCAAGCTTGGACAACCACTTTGGAAATCAATATGGCACTTTCTCAGAAAATTGGGAATCAATCTCCCCCAAGACCCAGCTATACCACTCTTGGGCATATACCCAAGGAATGCTCAATCATACCACAAGGGCACTTGCTCAGCTATGTTCATATGAGCATTGTTTGTTATAGCCAGAACCTGGAAGTTTGTTTTTTTTTTAATCACTTGTGCTTTCAACAGTTTTGGAGTGTTGTTACATTGAATTAGACATTTTAAAAAATACTTTAAATTACATGTATAGGTATATATCTGTGTATGAGTGCAGTATTCACTGAGGCCAGAAGAGCATCTCATATGGAGTTAGTTACACCCATGCACTGCCTGAAATGGGTGCCTGGAACTAACCTAGGGTCCTATGTAAGAGACTTCAGTGTTCTTAACTGTTGAGCCCTCTCCCTGGCCCCAATTTGCATGTGAATGTCCAGGTGTCCCAGCTTTTCTTTGTTAAAAAGTCTGTTCTTTCACTCCTTGACCCGTCCTGGCTGCCTTGTCAGAATCAGTTTGTCTCAGATGTAAAGATTTGCTTCTGTACTCCTTGTTTTTTTGTTTGTTTGTTTGTTTGTTTTTTGTTTTTTGAGATAGGGTTTCTCTGTGTTCTTTTGGTGCCTATCCTGTATCTCACTCTATAGACCAGGCTGGCCTTGAACTCACAGAGATCCACCTGGCTCCTCCTCCTGAGTGCTGGGATTAAAGGCGTGTGCCACCGCTGCCTGGCTTGCTTCTGTACTCTTCACTCGGTTTCATTAGTCCATGTATTGACACCATTCCAGTTTGATTGCTCTAGCTTTGAAGTAAGCTTTGAGACTGGACTCTTTGGCTTGGTCACCTTCCCAGTCTCACTTTTAAACTGTCAGTGCTAGAACTCCAGTTTCAAATTCTAGTACATGGAAAGCAAGTGATTTGAATATTTTGTTGTACAAAAAGCTAAATCCGATTGCTTCTGTGTTATGTGACTTTGAGTTGGTGCTTTTGACTCCTGAGTTTTCTAGGCTGATATTTCAGCTCATACCTGTGATTGGAGGCTGAGGCAGGAACATCAGTGTAAGACCAAGTGGGCTATGTAGTGTGTTTGTTGGCAGTCTGTGCTAGGTGAGACTCTCACAAAAAGAGAAAAAAAAAGAAAAAGATTATTAAAGTGTCATTCGTATACCTCCTTCACTCACTTAGTGTCCACTCCATTGATTTTAGCCTGTTCACAGTGCTGTATAATCATCGCCATAGTCAAAATTTTAGAACATTTTTATCACCCAGAAAAGAAACTGCAAAACCATTAGTTGTTGCAGGGAACCCAGTGGATGAGAACTGGCCACCAAAGGCAGCAAGTGCAGAGACTGACAGGCCAAGGGAAACTACAGGCAAATCCAGGCGTTCACAAAATGCAGTTCATTAGAGATTCAGGGAGCAGAACCTGCCTTGGGCAGCAACAAGACAGGAAGGTCCTGGCACCCTCACAGGCAGGAGGGATGGGGCTGGACGCTAAACTGGACTATGCTATGCAAAGGTAGTCTTCCACCTGGGCTTTCTTTGAGGAAAACAAACAAACCAACCAACAAACAAACCGTGTAACTGTAGCTAGAGTTTTCCTGCCGGGCCCACAGTCAGGACAAATCTCTGTCACCCGCCAGTCTCACAGCCGCTCAGACCCAACCAAGGAAACACAGAGACTTATGTTGCTTACAAACTGTATGGCCGTGGCAGGCTTCTTGCTAACTGTTTTTACAGCTTAAATTAATCCATTTCTATAAATCTATACCTTGCCACATGGCTTGTGGCTTACCGACATCTTCACATGCTGTTTGTCATGGTGGCGGCTGGCAGTGTCTCCGGCTCAGCCTTCCACTTCCCAGAATTCTCTCCTCCTTGTCCCGCCTATACTTCTTCCTGCCTGACCACTGGCCAATCAGTGCTTTATTTATTGACCAATAAGCAACATGTTTGACATACAGACCATCCCACAGCATGTAACTAATATGTCATTTGCTAGGTAAGAAACTGTCCGGACACCGTTGACCAGCACGGAATGCTCAGCTGACCGTCTAGTGACCGTCTATCCTCATGGTGTTTGTAATTTGTGCCGGTGGCACTTAATGGACAGAGTGGCAGTCTGTCAACAGAAAAATGGCTAATCAGCTAGTGTTCTAGGTTCATCCTTAGTGAGAAAAAGGAGCAGACTCCTGGAAGAAAGTGTATACATTTATATTCAGCTGAGTGTAAGCTTGCCCCAAGAGAATTCCAGCAAATACATCTATATAAAGTCGAGAGGAGGAAACAGGACAGTGAGTACTTCTAAAACTGGGAAGGGATTGGCTAGGAAAGGCCAAGAAAGAACTTTGTCTGGCGATAATGTCTGTAGTTTGATGAGGATTGGGTCACAGAAGTGTGTGTATCTATTAAAGCTCACTGAATGGTGTACTTAAGCTGTTGGAATTAGTGTGTGAGTTTTCCATCATGGGAAAAAGGTCCTAGACAGTGTGACTTGATGGGGGAGATCTGAGGACTGACCACCATGTGTGAACCACTGGGTTTGATTGCTTTCCCAAGAATTGTTTCTTTCCACACAGATATAATTACTCATAGATTATTAATATAATATTTTAGCATTTATCTTTAAAAATTCATGGCACTTTAACTATTTTAAGGAGTATGTTTATTTAGTCATATAAATATTGTATTAAAATGCCATTGGGCTGTGTGTGACTCGGTGGTCTAAGGCCCTGAGTTATTTGACCCCAGTGCCAAGAAGAGAAGAAAAGCCATGTCTTCATTAGTAGGTTTATTGGTCAGTAGACAAAGGTTATGATAATGTAGTCTTTTATTCTGGTTATTTTTTAACATTGGGAATGTAATTTTGGAGGGTGGAGAGCTGGTTCCGTCAGTACAGTGCTTGCCGAGTGTGCTTGAGGACCCAAGTTCATGTCACTAGCACCATGTAAAAGCTAAGCATGGCACACATCCCTGTAATTCCAGTGCTGTGCGGGTGGTGGGGGGTGGGTGGTGGGGGGTGGGGGGTGGGTGGGGTGGAGACAGGAGTACTCCTGGGCCCTGCTAGTCAGCCAGTGCCTGTCTCACAAGCAAGAGCCAAGGAGGAAGTACCAGCATCAACCTCTGACCCCTCACTTCTGTCTCTGACAGGAGCTCACTGTGTAACTCCAGCTGACCTGGAATTCATGACCCTCCTGCCTCAACCTCTTCAGTGCCACCATACCAAAGATTTTGTATTCTGCTGTTTTTCTGAAGTTATTTTTCTGAAGTTTTGTGTGTGTGTGTGTGTGTGTGTGTGTGTGTGTGTGTGTGTGTGAACTCCATGGGGTTTTAAGTATAGAATTACATCATCTACAAATAGGAATAATTTAACTACTTCCTTTCCAATCTATATCCCTTTTAGATCTTTTTGTGTGCACGTGTACATATGTGTCTGATGTATGTATGTATGTGTATGGGTTTGTGTCTGTGTATATGTGGACATGTACACTTACCTGTGCATGCACATATGAAGACCAGAGGTGACCTTGAGTATCTTCCTCCATTATTTTAATTTCATTTTGTTTTGGTTTTTTCCCCAGATGGTTTCTCTGTGTAGCCCTCACTGTGCTGGAACTCCCTTTGTAGACCACAGTGGCCTTGCAGAGCTCCGCCTGCCTCTGCCTTCTGAGTGCTGGGATTAAAGCATGCACCACTACACCTGGCTATAATTTTTAAAGATAATAAAGGCATGCACCACCACACCTGGCTATAATTTTTAAAGATAATAAAGGCATGCACCACCACACCCAACTCTTATTTTAATTTTTTTTAAAAGATAAGGTCTCTCACTGAACCTAGAGCTTGTTGTTTTGGCTGGACTTTGACCCGTGAGCCTCTGGGATCTGCCTGTCTCCATCCATCCATTCTGGGATTACAGACATGTGCTGCTATCCAGCCTTTTTATGTGGGTGCTGAGGATCTGAGCTTGGCTGCTTATGTTTGCACAGCAGACATTTTGCCCCTGAGCGACTTGCCCGGCCCTAGAAAAAATATTTTTAGGTGTTTTGAGAAGCTCCATATTGATTTCCATAGTGGTTGCAATAACATACACTCCCTTGAATAGCATTTCCATTACAATCAGGAACAGTAGAGTGTCTGCCTTCTTCACTCTTATTTAGTATCGCTCTCAAAGTCCTAGCCAGAGCAAGAAGACAAGATAGAAAGCTATGGAAGGGGGCAACCAAATGGAGAGCGAGTGATAGAGGAAGTCACCTGGTGTCCTTCTGTGGCCTCTACACGTGGGTACACCTACACACTCATGTGCACACACAAACACACAAGAAAAAAACTAAAAATAGACTTTCCATATATGTGTGACCCATTCTTGGTATATACCATTTCTGGGCATAAACCCAAAGGATTATATATGCTATTATTATAGAGACACTTACCCATCCATGTTTATTGTTGTTCAAGGAAATAGAATCAGCCTAGATGTCCATCAACAGATGAATGGATGCTGTAATACACACACACACACACACACACACACACACACACTAGAGTTTTATTCAGTTGTAAAGAAAAATGAAATTATGAAGTGTGCAGCAAATGAATGGAACTGTAAAACATTTTAAGTAAGGTAAATCTTGGCTCAGAAACATGAATCCCACATGTTCTCTCTCACCTGTGGACTCACAGACATGAAACTCACAGATAGAAAGCACTGGTACCCTCTGGATAATTCTTACTATCTATGCTTGGGAAACATTACCCTAAAATAGAGCTAAGTTTCTCAGACTATCTAAGCATAGAGAAAGAGAAGAAAGGAAAGGAGAAAGGGATGTCATCTTAGAAGATCTAGGATCCTAGGCCCCCTACAGCTCGTTATTTGCCAGTCTGGGATGAAGCTGTGAAGTATGTTGTTGCATGCACATGCACATGCACATGCACAGGCCTTCAGCCTGTTTCCTAGCTCTGAGCAAGTTTTCAGTCACTACTACAAAAAAGAACGGGGCAGGGGGATGGCTTGGCACTTAACGTGCTTGCTGTGGGAGCAAGAGGACCAGAGTTCGGATCCCCAAACTCCACAAATACTGGGAGGTTGCTCACCTGCAATTCCAGCCTCCCGAGGTAGAGGTGGGGTCCCCAGAACAAGCTGCCTAAGAAGACTAGCCATATTGACAGCAAGCTCTGAGCTCAACTGAGAGTCATTGCCTCAAAAAGAATCAAGTAGAGGGCAATCAAGACAACTGGCGACACCTATGGATGGCCTCGTGCCTGCACACTCGCACACTCGTATGTGCCCACACACACGTGAACACACACCACACAACGCCCATTCATGCGTATGTAGAGAAGAAATACAATTTTACATGAGGGAAAGGAGATGGAAAGGCAATTTTAGAACTGAGGGCTGGTCTTAATATTAGACACAACACAGAGGTCTTTGGAGAGCCACGAGTAGTAGGCCCAGGGACCAGGAGCAGACAGAAGAGAAGAGAGCATGTCCACACGCCCCCCTGCCTGTAAGACCCCCGTTTGTAGGGTAGGACACAGTTGGCCATTGGAAGAAGGCTTTTGGGAGCAATTGCATTCACCTGTCCTCCAGTGGTGGAGAGCAGTCAGGCTCATCCTTCATGCCTCTCAAACCTGCCTGCATGCCCTTAGCGGCCAGCTTCATCCCATGCATACCTGGTGCCTGTGAACACTCATGGGCTTTTCTTTTTTATAGTAAGAAGAAAACATAGCCTGTAGAGACCATCTTCTGGCAGAAGATGATAGATCTGAACCAGAAAGAGGAGGAGCTGGAAGCCAGGAATCCAAAGTGAAGAAACTGCGAGCCCTTCGGTGAGAAAGGAGACGGTTGTTTGTGTACTTACGTGCTGACTGTCCCACACTGCTGTTATGTGCTTATCCACGGTGAGGGGTTGTCTGTAAGGAGAAGGTGGAACAGGAGCAGGCTGCTGAAGTGAGTTGTTTTAAAAAAAGAAAATCGTAATGCTTCTTTTTTTGTGGTGTGTGTGCGTCTGTGACACGTGTGTGGAGGTCAGAAACAGCATGCAGGAGTCGGTTCCTCTTTCTACTGTGTGGGTCTTGGAGTGGAACTCAGGTCTTCAGGCTTGGGAGCGCTTTTACCCACTGAGCCCTCTTGCTGGTTTCCACTACACATTCTCTACAGGCCACATCAGTCAGGACGTCTGTCTGTCCCTTGCCTGCCTTCCCTCCTTTCGAGGGTTGATGCTTGTTCTGGAAAATCTCAGAGCTGACATTCCTGGATCCCTGTTGCTACCAGGAACCATGGTGTTGTGCCTTCCTTGCCTTATTTCATCCCCTTCTCAAAACAACTCAGTTATGGAGATAAAACAACTGAGACTCTAAAGGGGTTAAACAGTTTGCCCACAACCAAATAGCTAGGAAGTGGCACAATCAGATTTTAAACTCCTGCTTTGTGAGTTCACCTCTATACTTAGTACCTCCTTTCCCTTCCCAGAAGAAAAAGGGGGAGTTGCGTTTGTACCTCCTTCCCTGTAGCCCAACAAGCACCCTAGCTTGACAGCCTCTTTTGGAAGGTTGGTTGCCAGTTCCTGAGAGTTAAGCATTAACATTTTCATTATCAAACTCTGGAAAAGTCAGAGAGGACCAAAAGAAGTCACCGTAGTATTGCTGACCTTGCATACCTGCACTTTCATGTTTTAATGTTTCTGCTTCCAGGCCTTTTCCCTTTATGTATATTTTCCTGTAGGACATCTGTTTTCAGCTGGGTAGTGATGTATGCCCATAATCCCAACACTTGGGTAGCTGAGACAGGAGGATTACAAGTTTTGAGACCATCCCTGGACTATATAGTGAGACCCTATCTGAAAATAGAGACGGGGAAGAGGAAAAAGAATGGAGACAGAAAGGAAAATGCACTGTCTTCATGTTTTAAATATCGGTAGAATTTTCACACCCACATTGTAGTGAGTCTCCATTGAGACTGCTGGCACCTGGCAGCTAAAGAAAGCCTCACCATGATTTACATCTGCTGCTTATAATAGTGTCTGTCCTTTGTTGTTTCTGGAGAGTCATCTGGCAATGTGTTCTTACAGTTCATGCTGGCCAAGCACTTTACCAGTGAGATCTTACTGTGAAGCCCAGGTTAGTCTGACACTCGCCATGCAGCCCAGGCTGGCCCTAACCTCATTATCCTCCTGCCTCAATCTTCCTAGTACTGGGATTTCAAGCATGTATCCTATTTTCTTAAACCCTTTTAATCTACAACACCTGGTCAAGTGTTTTTTTGTTTATTTTTGTTTGTTTGTTTGGCTTTTTGGTATTAAAATGGAACTTGCCATTTGATTTCTCCACACTCTGGAATGACTAAGTGTCTTGGTGTAGCTGTCTTTTTCTGCCTTTGTAGGTTCCTATCACTGTCACCATGCCAGAAATGACAGAGCATGAGACGCCGATGAAAAAGCAGCACAGGTGTGTACCCACAGCCCCAAATAATGCCATGTAGGCAGGTAAGAAACAGAATTAGCTCCCAGTTTGCTAAACGGTCCTAAGTGAACTTGCGTTTGGATGCCTAGAAAATAATTAATCTCCAAAATATGTGTGGATGCATAGAAACAGATTTACTAAAAGAGATACATGATCAACTTTACCCCTCCTTATTTTCTCAGCAGTGTGACAAGTAAGAATGGTCCTCAGTAGTTGAAGCATATCAGTCACAAGGGGCTCACAGAGACAGAACTGACAGCCAAGGAGGCTGCATCAGACTGACCTGGGCCCTCTGCATACATGTGACAGTTGTGTAGCTTGGTCTTCTGTGGGAGGGAGGGCTGTCTCTGACTCGGCCAGCTTTTGGAACCCTACTCCTTATACTGGGTCACCTTGCCCAGCTTTGGTAGGAGGGGAGGTGCTTAGTCTTACTGCAACTTAATATGCCATGTTTGGGTGCTATCCATGGGAAGTCTGCCCTTTTCTGAATAGAAACGGAGGAGGGGTGGATGGGGGTGGGCAGAGGGGAGGTGAGAAGGAGGGACTGGGAAGAGAGGAGGAAGGGAAAACTGCAGTTGGGTTGCAAATAATAATAATAATAATAATAATAATTTTAAGAAATTATCTCAAATCTGTGTTACATGTTTGCTTTCTAAGGACATTTTCACTGGCATCTTGAAACATGTAGATTGTATTTAATTTATAACATTATAATCCATTAATGACAATATACACAGCATTACTTTTATTTTCTTATAACCCCTTTCCTGAGTTTCTAGCATTTTAGGCAATGTCTGCCTAGAATTGTGTGGCCACTGTTTTTAATTAGGTTGAAACTACTATAGTCTCTTTTCTTCCCAAATTGGGGAAAGCTGATGTGTTGGGTAATTAAGGAAAAGGGAAAGTCAGTGTCTTTAGTGGAAATTTTAAGAAAAGGTAAGAGTTTGGATGACTGAGTGCACAGATGGAAAGATGACTCAGATGCACTGACACTAAGTGCTGTTCTCCCGCATCCCCTCGCTGGGAATCGAGACGCTGCCCTGCACCGGCTGCCCTGCACCGGCTGCCCTGCACCGGCTGCCCTGCACCGGCT